>JALIZH010002978.1:0-42325 GCA_030522465.1 Rhipicephalus appendiculatus | reverse complement strand
ATGGCCGAAGTTGCGGGGACGCGCTTTTGTGGAGTACAATAGGAAGAACGCAGGCGTGAGGGCCTCTCTTCTTCTATAAAGCTGTGTTGCTTTGCGCCTATATAGGCCACGCGCTCCAGCTGCAAAGTTCCAAGAATATTGAAAAATGGAGAAATAAAAAAATACTGTTTTAGGAATATGATGAGAGTACTAAAAAATAAGTGAGGCAGAACATGCTGTTTTAGCAATATGATGAATCATGACCTCAGAGTACAAAAACATAAGTGAGGCAGAACATCCCTTCCTTTTTAAGGCTCAACAACTAGAGTGAGATAGTGGTCGCTCAAATGGTATACAGAATAGACATGATTGCATGTTAAGAACTAACTAATGCCGCTGTGTCAGCCAGATATACAAGGTGTCTCTGCTATCGCTATAGCCAGAGTTCAAAAACATGCCGACGCACTCTATGACGACACGACCAAATCTTTGTAGCTGATTATTGTATGAAGTAGGTCGCGCTATGCTTTGTTTTCTGCTTAATTGCCTACTTACGCATACATTAATAACTAACTTTTGAAGCAACGAAGCTGAACAGAAATTCAAGTAAGAAAGTTATTCACCAATTTTCATAACATCTAGTTAAGCAGTTTCAAACTTTCTATCTGTTAAGTAGAAGCGTTTTTCTGCTTACTACAAATACCCGCGAACTACAAAAAAAAAGCATGCATGATGCCTCTACCATAGGATTCGACCAAACAGGACAGTTAACCGTGTCTTCACACGAGTAGTTTATTGTTTATGGTACACTGATGTAGGACAGCGTGCACAACCTCTATTGGTATTTGGCAGATAGGGTACATCACTGCTTGACGTAGATACCCTCACGTTGACGCCCAGTGGCACAGCTCCATCACGACGACTAAAGTCCATGATCATCATCAAACCTTTCTGGTAGCTGAAATATCGTATTTACTCGATTGTCAGGTAAGGGGTGACTTTTCATTGCTTCCAGGAACAAAAAATAGAATGTCGGCTTTCAATTATAGCGCGAGCTTCGAATTTGACTAGCAAAAATCTGAATAGAAGCTGGCGTTACATCCGAGTAACTGTGGTAGATAACCTACGCCTCGATGCAGCATATGACGAATCCCCCGCAAGCATGGCACCGACTAGAACATAAACAATGACACTTGATGTGAACTCATTCAAAGCATCGTGATTTGAAGAGAGAAAGGTCAAGGCAGATGCAGAAACACCAGTTTGGTGAGATATAAGCCCACTGTAGGGAACTGCAGGTTATAGGAATCACCCAGATCCCATCTCCAATGCATGCGGGGTAATAATAACGTTGTTCTCACTCGTAAAACCCGATATGGAAAATATTTTTCTGTATTCAGACAAATATACTGTGAGACATAAGTATCCCGTGGGAGTGCAAAAGGTGTATATGTGGTGTTTGATGCAATGCAGTTTATAAACAGCAAAAGCATTTATTGAAAATTGCTGCCTTTTGAAGCGAAGTGCAGCACCATTGAGACACCACGGAGGCTCGTTATGCATAATGTGTGTAAGCCTGGGTTGTAACATGGACGCTATGGGCACATTCAGTTGGCTAAGACGAAAACTAGAATGAATATGCGTTACAGTGGGAACTGCATAACAACGTACCATGCCATGCTGCAAACATCAATATAATTTCCCCGGCTTCAGCAGGTGAATTTTCAAGATTAAGAGGGGCATTCTTTCGCACCGACAATTTAATGACATGAAAAGTAACAATTTTCTACGTTAAGCTCGTAAAATACTTTTTGAATGTTCATGTTTTTACATGGTATCGCAAAAAATTACGCTCACGCTGCACACTTTGAAAAGTAAACGTTTTTTTTGGTTTGTTCAGCGTAGGAATGTCACATGACCTGATGGTTTTTTTTGGCTTTTTATTTGTAAGTCGTGAATCACGTCGAACGCAATGACTCTTTCTGTCTTCCTTTCAAAGATGAATCCTTCCTCCCTTAGCGAGCTATCCATCTAGCTAAGTTTAAAGAAGCCCACCTTTCTAACGTTCCAGTGGAAAAATAATCAATTTCGGTGACTGTCCAGGTTGCAGCGAGAAATTTTGTACTTGGCATATGTGTTTCTTTTGTAATCGTGTCTTCGCTTCCGGAGTACACGGAGTGCAGTGTTTCACGTCATTAGTTGATTGATTATTGTGCGTGTGTCCTGCTGTAAAGCCACAATGGAAACGAGGATTTTTGCGCTGTTGGCTGTCGACAAGGAACATTAGCCACCATTCACACTAAATTGACAAGACCATTCTTTCAGTCTAGAAGCTTCCTTGGAAATAAATTACTATGAACATTTGCTTGGATTACATTTTTCATCACTGGGCATCCATTAAGTCTCTCCTAATGGAAGTCTCTGTTACAGTTGGTTGCAACAGCCGTAATTCAATTACAGTAAAAAGCTTTGGTTTCTAATTTGGCGTTTTAAATGCTTCTTCATAGAACAGCTAGATAATCATGTTTTCTCAACTAAGTGCTACCTTCCATAATATTTCCACCTCACAATTAGTGTAATTGTAGCTGAGTATTCCAGTACGCTACCTTATTTCCTAATGAACCGTGCGACTGCTATACGGAGTCATTGAGATTTTCAAAGAAAAGCATTAGCACCCGAGCCTGATTGGGTGTATTGAACATATAAGGAAGAGCAAGCAAGACAGTACTCTCATTTCCTTCCAATCTTCGAATCTTACGCACAGTTGTTGACGATACTTGCCGACATTTGCGTTTCCTAATTGGATTAAATCGGTGCATTAGGGCTGCACCTCATTATGCCGCATAGTCCACATGTACGTGTGGCATGCTATGGCTTTATGCCGATAATACTGTGTAAGTATAGCGTCATTTTCACGAAGCTGTAGATGAGATTGGTATGTACTCGTGTTTACGCCAAAATTATATCCAGAGAACTGCGTGTCGTATCATTGCCGTCCCTTCATTATCTGCGCAGTTTTCGAAAATCATCGTGAAGCGCAGAAGCGCATATTGCGTTGAATTACTTAAAGGTATATTAATAGCTAATATTTCTTAGTTTATAGCCGTACATTTCGCTTAGGAGGGAGAAATCTTCGAGATTAAATACGAAGTAAGGCATGATCAGCACATTCATTCCACCACCGTTACCGTGGCCATTAAACCAGGGTAATAGAAACCTGGGTCAGTCTTCCGCGAAGGAAAACGGCCATAGCTGGTCTCGGTAAAAAGAAAGAAGAAATGGCATGAACTATGCCATCTCATAGGGCATCACTCTTTCTATGCGTTGATTTTTGTTACCAGGCGAGAGTACAAGTAATAACGTTCGCCCGCAATGTAGTTGCTCTTCTCTTTGCGAACCAGCACTGAGCAGCGTCCTATTGAATTAGCGAGCGTAGAGCGCTTGTTAGTACATGCTTTATTTTTCCCGCGAGGAATGTGTCTGGTAGGCAATACCACGTTCCACACAAGATAGTTGACGTCTTCATTGCGTTATGAGACTACACGCAATATATAGGCATAAAACATTACCAAGGAAAAAGGTATGTCGCCACCATATTTGCGCTTTTTGTACCGGACATTGACATCAGCGGACGCCGGCGTCAATCATAAGGACAGACAGGCGCGATGACTAAATGAATGCCTTAGGCAAAACGTATTCTCGCGACGTCTCTTCTCTAAATCTGGACACCTGTCCGACGACGGGCCAACCTAATATATCTCAACGGTGAACGCAAAGGTTGTCATCCTTATGGGCTATTTCCCGACAGCTCCTGAAGGAAGCGCCCAACACGTTGAATACCGCGCACACCCCATGCCTAGAAGTGTGGCCGCGGACGCATCATGAAATATGTGTGGAAGATGCTGTGCCAAGTATGATCGTGGGATCTTACTTGGTGGGTCATATGGGACTAAGGGTCATAGGAGGATCGGCTGGAACGTTATCCTCTAGCTGTGTTGGTGGCCACTCAAATCTTACCCATTTCTAGCCAACGTTTCCGCCTTAAAAAGCAAATCCGCCCAAGGGCAGGGGCCGGCCGTTGCCGCAGCTGCGGTCGGTGTTGCGGATTGCCTCCGTCGGCGTCGCTGCCGCTGTGAGGCGGCAGTCACCGGCGACGAGGTAGCCGGCCAGCTTTGGGGAGTCCGGCAAGCCCCTCTTCAGGTTTCACTATAGTGGAGCTGAAATACCCTTCCCTACACGCCCATTTATTCACCACATTCTTTTTTTTTCATGTTCATATTCACTTTTTCAAACCACTTTAGCGACGTACTAATAACACAGTTCTATGCCTGCCTGTGCGGCACACCAGTTCATCGTGCTCATCGTGGCTTTCTCGATCTTCATGCAGAGCGCGAGTGTGCTCGCGCGCACGTTCCGATGCAGCCACAACTACATCATGGATTTGGACTACTTGGGCTTCATAGACAACGCTGGCGCCGACAACTTCGCGCGCATGAACTCCTTCGGGAATGCCTTCAGTGTCCTCGTGATGATCCTGATCGTTAAATGCGCCCCTTAGTGTATCTCTATAAGGGTAACTGTTGCAGCATCATCAAGCCTAGCACGCTTGTCGCCAGACAACCACAATAACAAAAACGTCGAGAGTTAGGTCATTTCATACATGTTTGACCATGAAAACCAGCGAAATATAACATCCGATGTAAAACAAGACGTTGACAGGATGTTAGTCAGAAGGTGTTAGTCGAGCTTTTTCTATCGTATTTTTTTTTCTATCGTATTTTTTTTTCGTTTGTAAAATTGGCGTGTCGTATTTTTTTATTCGCTGTTTCATTTGCTGCCTTTTGTGGGTGTTCACTGGAGTGATGGCTAATAACATTACTGTTTTAGTATAATGCAGATGCACCAAAGGAATAACACTCAAACTAAACAGACTGCAATGACATGTATGGACAAGCGACATACACTTCCGTCAGCCACCTAAACTCTGGCACAAGGCCCTTCAAGCACCGCGCACAAAACTCAGGCGTCTTCCGACCATTGCCCACAATACGCTTGTCACCTGGGAACGAAATGAAATGGATGCGCCTTACTAGAATGTTAGCAATACGGATGTGACCATGAGCAGCTTGCGCTCTTAAGGAACTTAATGTCTGTACTACCTTTCCTATAAAAGAGACAGTCCTAATCACACCATGGTCCTAATATAGGATTCCGTGGCGTGTACATATCTTCATGCTTATAGGTCCACACATGTTAAGATGAAATTTTACTTTTAAAAACGAGTACATCAAAGCCGTCTTGTTTCTGTTGGCATGTCGGTTCAGAATTTTATTGTGTTCTTGGGATTTTTTTTTGTGTCTACTGGTTTCCGGGTCGTCTCTGCATTTGCGCAACTACGTTTCCAGTTACACAACTACGACAAAGGGATGACTGAGGATGTAAGAAGAGTTGACAAAAGTAAGAATAACAAAATATACAAATAAAACAAAGTGCCGAATCTACAGTTATGCATACAGAAGCAACAAATGGAAGGAAACTTGAAGCTTTCGAGTGTCAGACTCAATCATCGTGCTAGACACGGGAGGCATACCCTTGATTCCTCTCGTTGTCGGGACCACATAATACCGCGCGAGAGGAGAATACCGGGCGTCACCTTTCGGAAACGTCATACCCTGGTCCATTGTCACGTCTTCTTTTTGCTTACCTGAAAGACGCGGGTTCGATACCAACCATGGTGGGCCCATATCGGGGAAAGCAAAATCGTAGAGGACTCTGTGCTACAGGCACGTATTAAAGAACCATAGGAGGTCGAACTTTAGAAGCCCTCCACTACGGCGTGCCTCATCCCGGCATCATGAGTTTAGTACACAAATTGACACTTATTAATTACTATAGGAGTTTCACATTTGAGTAATTGCTGGCATAACAGGCGCGACTGCAAATCGTGCAGACCCCCGCAATAGACAACGAGTACGTTAGAGAGTTTAGCGGACATGCCTTAAACTCACCTCAGCTAGCGGGCCGCAGTCATGAAATTATGCCCCGGGAAGTCTTGGTGCCTTCCGGTAGTATGGGAGGGCTTATTGGGCAGCAGTCCTCTTGTTAAAGGTTCACGTCCTACGTGACGCCACCTGGTAAAAAGAGAGAATGTTGCACACTCGCATTCATGGCTACGAGCCGCGCTGACTAACACTCCCACGTTTTCATGCACATTAATACCCGTTGAGTGGACAAGGGGAGGACCACCACCGTAACTCAATTTGAAAGAGCATCTAGCACATAATCCGAACGTGGCAGGTTCGGTCCCTGGCGGAAAGTCGTCCTTTCGTCCACTTCACTTTCTTCAGATCCACATCACTATTACTAGAATATAATTCAAACAGAACAATTAAAGCGCCCTATACCTTCCTTGGCTTCATAATCTGCTGGTTTCGTTAATCTTTAGACAGTAGCTCTTGTTTCTGTCTTTCCGGGCGTTTTTGTTTTTCTTTCATTTCTACGAGCTCGCTACCCCAGTATCTCACACTGCAGTGAGCTAAATGTAAACTGTAGCCGTCGAAGAGAAAAAAATAGGCTTCAGCCATACATGACGTCATACGGAAGCACGTATTTTTAGCTCGTCGTTTGACGGTGGTCGTTTCAGCCTAGTGGCTGTCGATATTCTTCGCTATTCGATACTCGTTCTTCATATTCTTTGCTACTGTGCAATCTATATATTGTGCAGTAGCAAGGCTAACGTTGCAATTATCTTGTTTTATGATGGTTATTTCCGTAAGAAATAATACCTTCATGCTAAAGACGCTTAGATATTTAAGGAATAACATTTTATTCGAACCCTTCTATATTAATTTGCACTTGGAGATTTCCAGGGTGAATTATAATGACCCTCTTCAGAATTTTGGTTATTGCTGTGATAAGTTACCTACTTCTATACCCCAAAATAGAGCCTGCCTTTGCGTGCTCACGAATTCTTTATGATGCTTTTGTCCTAGCAAAAGAACTTCGATGTTATAAATGTCAGTGACCTCCCTTCACTAGTTCTCTGCAGTTTTCCCCTGCGGCACAGCTGAGCGAATATATTATAGTTGTGTTCATTACCACGAATAGGCTACTGTGCCTACGTGAGATGGCTGATAGTGCCCAAATTTCTCAGATTCGCGGATGTTCTGGAATCTGCGAGCAGAGCTTCGAGCTCCAGCGGGATTTCGTAGTGGCGTAGAGCGCGCATTTGGCGAAAAGTCGCGTAGCCTCACTTGCAACTAAAGACGTGCTCTGTTGAGGCTATTCACTTCACCATATGAAAAAAAAAGAAAAAAAATACAACAAACAGAAAATGCAGAGCGCTGGCAAAAAAAAAAAAAAAGCTGGTTGCCCCGAAGAGTCAATCGACCAAGCTGGAATTCATTCATGCCCAGGATGGTATGGCAGTTCTTCTTCTTATGTGCGCTTTGGAGTGCGCTGCTTTCATAGAAAGGGTGTGTACATAGTCTGCAGTGCGACAGTATCATCTTTCGGGTTGCGAATTCAACGATGAGCGTCGCGCACATGTGTTTCGGTGGTTGACTTACGTCCGGTACTTTCTCCATATCGAGTGCCTAAGAACACCTGTCCCATCGTGCCGCAGTATTGAAAACTCCCTGGGATTCATAGCCAGTATATACGTCAAGTGCCGCTCCAGCTTCTCTTGTTCATTTTCTCAAGAACAAACTAGCATCGCTTTGTCAAGCGACATGATAACGCGCCTTAAACATACTTCTACATTTTTCAGCACTTGGGAACTTTTATAATTATGGGAACATGCATAAAGTGATTTGCACCGCTTGGGTTGATTCAAGAAGATATGACATCAAGTCGCTCATGAGCGCCTGCCCATATGCAGCCCACCTTCTTTATGCATGCATACTTTTTTTTCATTCTCGGCAAATAATAGTATGCACGATGAAATCTTCTTTAAAACTCGAGTAAGCCTCTTCATATTTAAACCAGATTTCATTCAATCAAATGTGAATACCGAAGTACTGAATCAAAATTCACCTGTGCCCCCCTGCCGTGGTAGTTTTGGAGGATAAGATGTTATGCTGCTAAATTCTATCATGCGGGTTCTATTGTTCGCCACGATAACTACAACTAGATGTACGAGAGATCCAAGAACACCCATATACTTACATTTAGGTGCAGGTTAGACAACGCCCGGAGAAGAAATGACCTAGTGTCGCCCCCTAGCTTGCCCTAAAATAATTTCGTGCCTTTGGCGCGTAAGGCCACATTTAGGATTTAAATATAGATGTCACCTCCCCAAAAACATGTTATCTAATATATGAGACACAGTGCCCTCTATTTACAGTTATGTATCACTTCATTTGCGCATAACCACCCAGAAAACTTGTGTGCATCTTAGCCTACAGAATGCAGAGACGTCGGAGACCTCATGTGGCACGTGCGTGGTGCCGCACACGCTAATTGCCGAATGCACACGACTGCTTCAAAGACATCACTTCACGAAACCATCTGCAAGCATTTCTGGGGTTTTTGACATACATCTATGGCATTCTTACGAAGTGAAGAGTATTTCATGGAAATAACTTAAATATCTATCACAAATTGTTATGACACCATCTGAATTGCTTACCAGCATGATGACGAGCCAGAAAGAGCCGCAATATACTGCAATGCCCCTGAAATGCTACCCATGAACACTATCCATGAAAAGCTGAAAACCCCCGGAAGGGTAGAATTTCCAATTTGCTGCTTTAATTATAGGGAAAACGAAACGCAACACGCGAACAGGCATCGATATAAGATAGCGCAGAATATAATATAAATAGTAAAGCAGCCGTAAAAATCATACTATCAATAGAAATGGAAGTTAAATCTGTCAGCAGCCTTAGCAAGATAGAGAGATTTTTTGGGGTAAAAATTCACTTTTGATTTCGTTTCACTTTGCTCTCAGAGCCGATGTTTTACAGAAGGGCGTGGTTCTAGGAAATGAGCAAATATTTCAGTGAAAAATGCGTCAATGTCAGCTACTTTTTTTCTAAAATAAATAGTGATAGCACCAGTGCTAAAAGTTGATGTAGAATGTTTGGATTAGACAACTAGGTTGGGATAACATTGTCCGTTATATTCTGTTCTCATTTTGGTTCACACTGGGGACAGTACAGAGACTACATTCAGTGGGCTTACTAATGTCTGAGAAGTCGCCGCAAAAAAAAAAAACAGCAATTTTCTTTCATTTTCCAACTTGTGTTCATCGTGGCTTATCTACAGAACTATATTGGCCGTTTTGCGTTTGCGTTTTTCTATTATGGAGTTAGTGCTTTATTAAAGGGCTGCAGATGCAGAGGCTCATCAGTGATGTGCCAATTCAGTACGTATTGCAGGAGAGTCTTCCTGTGCTCGATTGAAGCAAAGTATTGTAGAATGTATCACTACAAAGGCGCCCAATTGTGGTTTATGCATGAACTTTATCCGACATGTGCTCTTAAAAAATGCATCCCTGGAACACACCTTTCATGTTCAAAGTCAAATGTTCGAACAGACAAACTAATGTTGCATTAAAATAATTGCCGGATAAATTCTAGCTCATACACAAAGTTTATGAATACAGCTGCTCTTAAGAAGCATTTCCACTGATCATTGGGACGAATACAGTTAGGCCTGGGAACAGAGTGTCGACCTTTGTTCTATAATTGTGAAAATGGGCAGAGGATCACCTAACAGCGACAGTAAATGTCTTAGCACCTATTCTCCGCTCCAAGCAATAAAGTTTGCTTTTGTTGAATGACGACGTGCACGCCGCCGGCAGCAGACTGTCATCGCACACTGTATCCAGAATTGAATAAAACTTGCTAAGTTCTAGTTAAATGATGGCGATAACTCGCCACGCCTTCTTTTAGGGATAGTATAAAACCGTATCACTGTGATGAGTTACTGCATATGAATGTCTTTTACCGAACCCCGGGAAAACGCCTCGCACGGCACAAAAAATGTACCACTTAGTATGAGCATGACTTGTGCTAGTAAATTAATTGCTTCATAGCAGAGATATGCTGGTCAAAAACCACTTTTTTTCAAGCTTTTAGTGGGATCACATTGCATCTGAGACGTATGCGGAAGAACGTACGATCAACATCAAACCACACTATTGTACATATAAAATATTTACACCGTCGAAACTTCACACATAAACTATTACTAAAAATGTCCAGGTCATTTCGGCTACACAAACGCTTTTTTTTCGGAAGTAACTACCATATAAAAATTATATTATTTAAACTTCAGAAATAGTTAGGTAGATATAATACATAGCAGAACAAAATATGGAAACACTACTTTTGGTTGCATAAAAAACCATGCATTTTAGCTGTAACCTTTAACCGAAAAAACCTCGAAAAAACCTGAATGTCCGCGAAGAAGGGAAAGCCACTGATAATATGTTAACAAGCAGGTGCATCATTATCTTGCACGTCAATTATTCAGGTCATTTCAAGGCTACATAACAGGTAACTTTCTCTTTGTGTTCATATCCTTATCGTTTTATATTAATTTTTTCTGCAACGCAATAGCAAGAAAAAGGTGCACATTAAATCTTTTTGTTTAGCCGATTTGAGATTTTAGTACGCCAAACTTGGTTTTTGTCTCCTCGCAGAAAATTTTCCGGTTGTAAATAATCTTGGGAGCGTCGGCCGAGTTTCATCTTGGAATCACTTAGCATATTTGTAAATGAACATTCATTTGTGAATAAACGCTGCATTTGTCTGCTTAATGATTATATTTGTCTTTTTTCAGTTGAAAAGAAAAGTTGGAGTAGAAATCATCTTGCTATTCACTGACATTGACTGTCATTAAGAAATCCCGGAGGGTGTCCCAGAAAGTTTTTTTTATGCGAACTTTCAGATTACAAATTTTATTGAATATCAAGCACATTCGCTTTTTTCAGAAAATACAGTCTAGAACGCATGGCAAAATGAAAAGTTGCTTTTGACCCTGCCGCCACTGCCACTAATTAGGTGCCATTGAGCGTCCTGCTAGTACGAATCCTCAGAATTATTGTCTCTCGCCATGGGAGGAAAGCAAAACTGCGCGGAGACCCAAAGTTATGCCCGTTGCTCATTCTTGCGTGGTATAATTTACGTCACTAAGAAGTAGGCGATCTAATTCAAATGAGTTACGTGAGTAAAGTGCGTTGCAAGCAGGCCGCCCACTCGCACTTATTTCCTTTTGACGTGCCTGGACACGTGCTCACAAAAACATTTTGTTCTACACAAAATGATCCCCGCTCTAGCCTCTCTAGCTAATTATTTCTTTTCTACTTGTGCAGTACGTCAAAAGTTCCTCTACTACTGAGTGTGGACGTAAAGCAGACCTGGTTGGCACAACAGCAAAAGAAACGCTTACAGACATTAAACGTTAGTGAATTGAGCCTCTCATGTTTTATTCAGTTAGTTTCATTAGTCGTCCTCATGTGCAATGATCAAGCTGTGTGTCTTGGCCAGAGCTTAAATCAGGCTGTACACCTTTTAAATACAAGTTATGGTACATTATTAAAGTGAAATTAATGCTAAACTACTATACTAGAGTTCATAGCAAATTTTTGAAGTCTGAACTATAAAGGAATGAAATATTTAAAAATATACTGCTTCACTTCAATAAATACTTCGATCAAAATTATTAGCCCTTACCCGAACTAATGAACTCAGTCGAAGAAAAAAAATACGGTGATGACCGTCTTTTGGCATTCATTCTCGCTTTAAGATCCTTACCTGTGCATTGCTACATCGAAATCCCAAATAGTTTGCATTTTACTGATGGCACAGCGCCGTCAATACATCTAAGTATGAAACTGCACATACTCCGCTGTAGGTCTACGCTGTGAAATACTCCGCTGCAGGTCTCCGTCACTTTTTCTGAATTCGGAAGTACACGTTCCCCGTGCTCTGTTTCCACTCAATCTCAAGATATGCACTGTCGATCATACGCTTCCGGGCCATCAGTCACTTACTCTAATGGGCTTCATTTATCAATATTGTTTTTCTTTCTTAATGAGCTTTTAGAAGCCCTTCTCACTCCATAAAGATTACACCTTTACGCTTCTTTATGCTTCGGTTTCCTGAAATTTTAAATGGCCATGCTTTGCAGAGTATTAAGCCATGTCCATACGAACGCACATGTAAACTCATTTGGGCTATAATCTACAGCTTCTTAAGTAATATCATAGACATGTACCGGCGTACACGCAAAAAAATTTGTTACGCCTTTATAATTTCGCCTAGACAAAAAATAAGATAATGCGGCTGGAAGCGTCAGTTTTTTTTTAAATTATCATTACACTAACAAGCTTCAAAATGTACGGAGTCCGAAATCAAAGCCTCATACATGACTGATCTCTTTTGAGGTGGTGAGGAAATACTTCGCAATGCAAATGATTTTCATGCAGACAGCACTTCGGTTATATGCTTCGCTCGTTAATGCTTAGCGCATCTAATGGAGTCCGATTTCACAGACTGGTCTCGTTAAGCCACCTAAGAGTTTCGGAAGTCTCAAAATGAGTTTAATGCTTTCAGAGCGCTCGACAGCATTCTGTGAAGCTTAGGCGAACGTAAGCCTTGGCTTCGGGCAGATGAAGATTAATTCCGTTTTTTGGAATATGTTTGGGCTGTCGCGGGAGCCTGGTGCGTTACGCTCGACGCAAATCAGTTCTTCCATCGATTATGAAAAATTGTCCAAGCTTCGCTAACTTCCTGTCTACAGCGCTTTGAATTTTTGAAGATACGCTCAGCATTAATTAAGGGCCCACAACAGCACCATCTTGTACGTTTTTTTTAAAGTTCGCGTGTGTCTCAGAAGTACCCGCATGAAAGCGTAAAAGAAACAAATGATGCTAGAATCTGTAAACGCTAAGGCACATGTGGGTGTGAAGGAACAAACAAAAAGAGTGCTCTGCATGTAACGTGCGCTGTTTTGTAAAACACGCTAGCAAAACTGTTAAAAAATAATGCTGGCGCTTAAGCAACAATGTCGGGGAGGGAGCTAATCTGACGAAGCAGACGTGCTCAGGCAAGCCACTTATTTTCGTATATTTGTACGACAACACACCACTCCATTTTCTTGGCTTGTTTATATATATGAGCACATTGTAGACAAGCGACATATCAGCGCATCGCAGACCTTGTTCCTTGTACAGGGCCTTCCAGGAGACTGAGTTTCGTGACTGCGGCTAGGTTAGCTGCGGTGAGTTTGAGACCACTGGCATAACAAAATATTCAGTTTATTCTCCACAGCTGTCTTAATTCCTAGAGAGAGAAAACATCTTTTAGAGAAACGATGTCAATAACGCAAACGCATTACAATGTAGTGTGGGTGCGTGGAGGGGGGGGTTATTGGCATTCTGTGTCTCTCTTGTACGTACCATTGTCAACACGACGCATCTGGGGAAGAAAGCCGGGCCACGAACTATATTTAACCTCGGGAATTCCTATATACGGTATCTATCTATCTATCTATCTATCTATCTATCTATCTATCTATCTATCTATCTATCTATCTATCTATCTATCTATCTATCTATCTATCTATCTATCTATCTATCTATCTATCTATCTATCTATCTATCTATCTATCTATCTATCTATCTATCTATCTATCTATCTATCTATCTATCTATCTATCTATCTATCTATCTATCTATCTATCTATCTATCTATCTATCTATCTATCTATCTATCTATCTATCTATCTATCTATCTATTGTCGGCCACGGTAGTATAGTGTGCGTCTGCTGACCCGAGAGCCTCGGGTTTGATACCGGCCGCGGCAGTCGCATTTGGATGGAAGCGTAGTGCTATAGAGGCCGGTGTATTGCGCGATGTCGTTGTTCATTCGTGAACTCGAGATGGTCTAAATTTTCTGGAGCCCTCCACAACGGCATGCCTCGTAATCATCTCCTGCTTTTAGCTCGTAAAATCCGAGATATTATTATTATTATTATTATTATTATTATTACTATAATAATAATAATAATAATAATAATAATAATAATAATAATAATAACCATATTTATTATTATTATTATTATTATTATTATTATCTATTTGTTTTTTTTTTCATCATTTGTCTATTACTGGGGCGTGGTAGCTTAGTGGCCATGTCACTGCGTTATCGAACTAGACGCAATGTGTCAGACCAAGGTCCCGGAAGCTGCGTTTCGGTGGTAGTTTAATAACTTAGAATGATGTGCTCGAGAACCCTACGCGAAGAAAAAAGAAATCAATGGGGAGTTTCTAGTTATGACCTACATCATAACTGGGCTGCGTTTTAGGACCATAAAAATCCAGAATTTATGTAAATATGGCGTGCTTAAACATTTTTAATGCCACAATGTAAGGGACGCAATTAACATTAAGGAAATAATTGTAAATTTAAGGGCTCGCTTTTCTTTGTTAGACACAGTAATGATCACAACTAATAGACAATGGTGCCAAGGAAGGTATAGGGGATGTTATTAGAAGTAGGGTAAGGTGGGGCAAAATGAGACGAAAATGTGAAAATAGTGAATATTTAATTTTATTTCACTCTTTACCCTTAAACGACAATGCAGAAACTTTCCTTTGGGTACAAGGTATGTGCTAAATAAATATGACCATGTTGCCACGGTTCAAAATATTATTTAAAAAATAAATAAAAAATGCACCAGATGTCTCATTTTGCCCCAACCTGCGGGGCAAAACGAGACAGTGTGAAAAAAATTTAACCCTTCCGTTTTTGCAGTAGAAGCACTTGCACTTAAACTCCGTGGGCCCTCACACAGCCTTCATGACCCCAGTCCTTGCACTCCACGCATTGAATCCAGAGAGAATCCGGTGCTGTTTTGCTCCAAAACTCCTTGCAGATCAAACACCACCAGTCTTTCTTTGTGCTATTGTTGTATTTTGTTGAAAGCTTGCACTTCATTGGATTATTCAACGATTGGACGCTAGGTATAATCTGACGCATCTCTTCGCCTCCTTTTGCCGTTTTGGTGAAGAACTGCACGGGTGTTTCGTGGCTTTTAGCTTCGTCAGCCGGGCTTCGTGAGGCGATGAACTTAAAACTGTGCTAGATTCGAATCTTCTAGCACAAATTTGGTATTGAAGGAAAACTCGATGGCGAGACGTATTTGTGAACGGCTTGACTTGGAGATTCTTCTAAATTTGCGTTAGCCTCTTGAGAGCATCCTTGGGAACGCGGAAAAATCTCGATGCAGCACGAATGGAGTGGGTGTCCTGAACAGCAGTCAGTGCTTTTTCACGTCGTTTTCCTCCCAGGAACCATTATATGATATTCTCTGGTGCGTCCGAACCTTCCTAAACAATAAAATATAATACATAATGAGTGTAAATAAATGGTTCACTTAATGAGACACTCTCTAAGGCAATTCAATGCCTTTTTGTCGCGTTTTGCCCCCCCTCACATGCCCAAATTAAAAAAAATTTCCGCTTTGGCCCCGCGCACCAAGTGAACTGAAATTTTGGTGGTATGTAGCTAGTAGTATATAGTAACAATATAAATACTTACGTTGCTCTACTGACGCCAGAGTAGCTTCATGCACGGATCCGAAAATTTGGCCGAGAAGAATTTCGCCCCTTTTTGACGGGTCACGAACACACTGACACCAGCCGCGTAATTTTTCCCACGCGAACGCTGTGAGCAATCATCAACTTTTACACATAAAAAGGTGGACAACTTTCAGCACCTCTCGCTGAAATATAGAAACAAAGAAAAGTACTTTCTGTATTAGCTATAGAGGTCGGCAAAGCCAAAATGTCGCGTTTTGCCCCCGTGTCTCATTTTGCCCCGCCTTACTAATTGCAATGTAAATGTGAAGAAAAAAAAGTAGACGAAATGTAACTTGCCACCGGTAGTGACCATACCTGGGACCTTCGAATGACGCGTCCGATGTTCTACCACTGAGCTACGGTGTTGGCCATCCCTCCGTCCACTTTATAGAGTACTATATATGTGCATTTAAACGTGGGAGCGTCAGTCAGCGCTACCATTTGCCATTAAGGAGACTGTGGAACACGCTTTTTGCCAGTTGGCGTCACGTAGAAATCTTGACGTGCGTGTTGGCGTCGCCAATTCAGCGTAACAATATTGCGATTATCATCATAATGACATATTAGAAGGGGGGCGACACGCGTACTTAAGGAACAAGTCAAGGCGCAATCACAGACGTGGACACACCAGCGGCTTTTGGAAGATTGCTTCATCAAAAAAAAAAAAAAACTTACAAATCTCCCGCTAAAGGGGACCGTGTGTGGATGCGAAGCAGCGGGGAGATGGTTAGCTTGATCGAGAGAAACGCCGCCGCTCCCGTTTCGTGGCAGCGGCCCGGGCGCTCATCGCGGCGCTGCACAGGAGAGAGAATGAGGCGCGCACGCTCCGTCAGCGGAGGGAGACCGTAGGAGAGGAGAGAGACGGACCGCGGATGCGCTGTAGGGGTGTGGGACGCGGGCGCCGCTCCGTAGAGTAGAGGTTTCCTGGAGGAGAGAAAGGGGTGAGCGTAGGAGAGGTCGAGGGGACGCGCATGCGCTGTGGGGGGTGTGGGACGCGGGCACCGCTCCGTAGAGTAGAGGATTCATAGAGGAGAGAAAGGGGGAGCCTAGGAAAGGAGAGAGAGGGGGAGGGAACGCGCATGCGCTGGGGGGTGTGGGATGCGGGCGCCGCTCTGGACAGTAGAGGATTCGTAGAGGAGAAAAAGGGGGGAGCGTAGGACAGGAAAGAGAGGGAGAAGGGATGCGCCGCTCCGTAGAGTAGAGGATTCCTAGATGAGAGAAAGGGGGAGCGTAGCAGAGGAGAGAGAGGGAGGGGTAGCGCATGCGCTGCGGGGTTGTGAGACGCTGGAAGGAGGGACGGACAAAGCCCCCGCAAGCTAATGCAAGCAACATCAAGGAATCGAGTCAACCTGGGCGACAGACACCACCGGTAGTGCGTGTTATTCTTTGCTTGCACCCACCACCTGCCTAGCCATTGTTAAGCAGCCACTCTGTGCTCTCGGCCATGACTCTTTTGACAGTAATGGTGGTTGACGGCCTTCTTGTACTACAGTGTTCTGGTTCGCATAGTGGGTGCTTCCCCACTTCATGAAAGTGGCCGGACGCGGGACGCGGGACGGACATAGCCTGAGCATAAGATGCTTCGCATCTAAAAAAGCAACATTTATGGTATAACAGTGGTTTGATTATCGGTTCACGTGGAATGGTTTTAACGGAACATGCGCGGTACAAAAAATCACCGCCCAAGCACTCCGTACAAATGGTTAACCAGCGAAGCTGAAATGTGTGGCCCCGGTGTTTAGCAGTGGGATCAACCCGACGCTGCACTGAAGCCTTCCACAATTATCGTTGGCAGGCTGTCGTCGAACCACAGGCGGTCACAGACGTAGCAGCTGAAGCCAAAGTGCCGCTGGAGAAACTCACCCAAAGCGGGCGTTCGCCCTGGCGACCGCGCTCCCGCAATCATAACGTCGACGCTGTTCTGCCCGCAACGCCGCTTATTCGGTGCGCCGTTGCTGCAAGCGTTTGACCCTGCAAGCGTCGTACCCAAGCTCGCGCGCCAATGGGGCGCGAGCTTGGATACGACGCTCAGAACGACGTAACTGATAGCACAGCCAATGGAGACCGCTCGTGACACAGATACCGAGCGGTTTTTCAATTTTCCTAGCCATATACAGCTCTCGCTGTAAAACTGCTAAGTGAATGCACGCACTATTACGAAAGAACAATTTTTATATATTGAAGCTAGCGCAAATCTGGTTCAACATGGGAGAGTAAAAGAAACAACAGCCGTAGCTAAATGCAATGTCTTGAGTTTGCAACATCTATGAACAAATATTGAAGGACACTAAATTTTAAAGTGTGTTCGGTGAAAGCCTGTGCCCATTGAGACGGGTTCGGTCAGAATGGAGCGCGATGCGTGCGTCTCTCTTCTTGCATGAGGATTGTGGCCAGGCTACAAGAAGACGCGTGTGTGTGGGAGCCATCCGACTAACTCGACTGCTGCAACGACACGCTGTGCCATCACATGATTGCTCAGAGAGTGTGAGGGGGAGAGTCCACAGCTGGCACCGTTCCAGGGCACGGACAGACGGACGGACTCGAGTATGAGCCGTTAAAAGCTTTCGCCTTAATATGTGTTTTATTCTTTCATGCCTCACATTATGCCGCGTAATTTCTTTCTTGGTGCACAAGTGAAGCTAATCCAAGACCACAACTTTTTGTAGCGAGAACTACATTGGCCGTATTCTTGCTGTTTCGCTGTGGCCGCTGGCCGCACCGCTCGCCGCGTCATCTGGCATGACGTCATAGGAAGAGTCAGCGAAATAGCGTTGTAACCGTGGTTCGAGTTGAAAGTCAGGGTTCTGTGTGTGTTCGGTGTGTGTGTGTGCGTGTGTGTGCGTGTGTGTGCGTGTGTACGTGTTCTTCTCTGTCCGCGTTCAGTCGCACTGTTCAAGCAGGGTTTGGGTACGGGCTAGTTGGTATTCCATTTCGTAGATTAATTACAGCGCAAGGGAAGACACTGTTCAAACTGTTCACGCTGTTCAAACTTAACAGAGAAGGAGGCGGCGTTGCATCGCATATACAGAAGGTGCGGCACGGTGGGATTCGTCGGCAGATATAAAAAAAATGCCCCCCACCTCCCCGAAGGGAATCGTGAGGAAATGCGAATGCATTTCGCGCGCGCTTCACTCCATTTATATATGGTGGTTGTGGTTCGAAGGAAAAGGCGCCTAATTTCTGCAGCCCAATCGGGAGCACGGCGCAGCGCTTTTTTTTTTTGCTTTTTTTTATTATTTTATTTATTTTTTTAATTATTTCTTTTCCATATATAGCTCCGCCGAGCTCCCGCGATGAGAGCGCCCTCACGCACCAGAGCGCGCTCCTCCTCTCCTATACTCCTATACTCCTATACCGCCCGAAATTCAAGGCGCGCAGAGACGCATACGCGGGGATCAACGTCCTGACGGCGGACGGTACACCCATCCCCACGGTGTACCAAGTTCGCATTCTAGGCATGGTCATTCAGGCCAACGGCCATAACGACATCAGTATTACTCATATTTCCAAGAAGGCCGAAGCAATGGCTAAATTAATTAACAGAGTCGCTAACAGGCGCGGGGGGACTATCTGAGGAGAATCTCCGCAGACTGTTCCACGCGTTCCTCATGAGCCACATCAACTATGTGGCTCCCGCCTACCTGTGGCAAAAAGGGAGACGTACGCCGTCTCGACGTGATCATCCGCCGGTCCGTTAAACAGGTGCTCGGGTTACCGGGCAGCACCCGCACAGCCAAGCTCAACGAGCTAGGCATTCATAACACATTCAACGAAATTGTAGAAGCTCAAAAAGTATCTCAAATTGTAAGGCTGTCTTCCACTGCAGCTGGGCGACGGTTACTAGCACACCTCGGGCTCAAATCACCCGTAACCCAAGAATCTCCGCGGCAGCTCCCCGAAGACCTGCGCGCAAAATTTAGAGTATCCCCAATACCCCGTAACATGCATCCCACACATAACGTGGGGAGACGTCAGGCACGGGCGCGAGCCCTACTCAGTAACGCAGCCGCTATGGAAGATAACGTGGCCTTCGTAGACGCAGCGAAGTACGGCTATACGGACCACTTTGTCTCAGTAGTTGCCACACTCAAAGGCGAACACTTGTCGTCTATGACTTTATTAAATTCAAACGCTGATCGCGCCGAGCAGGTCGCTGTGGCACTAGCTCTCGCTGCCACCGATAGCACCGCCATTTACACAGATTCGCGCGCAGCCGCACGGGCCTTCATGACGGGCTCAGTTTGTCGGGAAGCCGCGCACGTTCTCTCTGCTGCCAATTGGTCAGACAAAAAGCACATCATCTGGTTCCCGGCACACGTTGGCCCACACGTACACAGAACCATCCTTAATGCCAACGAGTTGGCTCACTCCCGGGCGCGAGGTCTCACATTCCACGTCGGGGAGAACCACTCGAAGGCTGAGGACGTTATTTTGTACTTCAGAGATCCGTTGCTAACTTTTAATGAAATTTGCAAACATTACCAGTTGGAGCGGCGGAAGTACCCACTCCCGCACCCACACTTAACAAGACCTCAGTCCATCACTCTACGACTCTTACAGGCGGAGGCGTATGCATCGCCTCTAAATTGCTCGAAATACATGGATGACATAGATCCGGGGTGCCCGCGCTGTGGTCACCCCAAATGTACTCTACACCACATGCTGTGGCAATGCCCTGCGTTGCTCGAGAGCAGCGAGTCTCCCTCTACGGAGGCGGACTGGAACCATCTCCTCACAAGCCACGACAAAGGAGACCAGCTTAGGGCCATCCAGAGGGCCCGCGACATGGCCGTGGAGTTTAAGCTCCCCGTCCCGTCGTGGGAGTGGCCCACCGGAGTCGTCCCCTAAGGGGGGGTCGAGCGCCGCCTCTGGATACTAATAAAGTTCTTTGCCTGCCTGCCTGCTCACCCGCAGCTGTTGCTATGGGAGAGGGAGTGAGAGCGGAGAGATAACACCTGCCGGCGCGCGGACGCCGCCGCCGGATGCCTGACATAGCCCGACTAAGAAATGCATTCGCATTTAAAAATTACACCATCTCCCGCTAAAGGGAACCATGTGTAGATGTGAAGAAGCGGACGCTAACGCTTACACTGGCGGTGGCGTTGACGCTGGCGCTCATCGCAGCGTTGCGCAGGAGAGAAACCTGGGGGGCGCAAAGAACGCAGTGATGGAGCGGTGTTTCCTACTGGAACATGCCAATCGCTGCTAATGGGCAATGAGAGACAGAAGACTCCGACTGGACACAGAGACCCGCAGTCCGCTTTTAGTTAACGCGCACGCTGCGAATTTTTATTGTTCAACAACGCACAGGAGAAATGTCCCACCGGCACCACCTTGCAGGTCAAGATCCACTGCCATATATACGGGGTGGCCAGTGAACGGTTGTGCAGCGCGAACAGTCGGTTTTTTCAACCAAGAAACTCGCTAGCATACGCTGCCTGCGTCGGCGTCGCGAGGCGAGAGAGGGGGGGGGAGCGTAGGAGAGGAGAGAGTGGGGGGGACGCGCATGCGCAGTTGGAGTGTGGACGCCGCGGGCAGGGGTGCCTAGAGAAGAGAGGGGGGAGCGTAGGAGAGGAGAGAGAGGTGGGACGCGCATGCGTAGTGGGAGTGTGGACGCCGCGGGCAGGGATGCGTGAGGAGAGAGGGGGGGAGCGTAGGAGGGGAGAGAGGGGGGACGCGCATGCGCAGTGAGGGTGTGGTTGCCGCGGGGAGGGATGCCTAGAGAAGGGGGGAGAGGAGGTTTTTATTATTTTTTTAAAGGGTTTGCGCATGCGCAGTAAGGGAGGCCACGCGGGACACCACCACCACCACCGCCACCACCGGATTAAGCTTCGCCATAAGATGCTTCACATCTAAAGGTGAGTCGGAGAGACTGAAAGAACCGAGGCTTCTTCGTCGAAATGAAACCAAGAGGATGCAGCGAGCCGAGGAGACGGAGGAAGGAGCCACACGCGTCGAGAAGCGTAACCATACAGAGAAGCAAGCTAAACAACACACAGATTTATGTGCGCGTCCGCAGAAGCTCTGCGGACGCAGCCTGCTAGCCATTTCCTACGGCATGCTGCGTCCGCAAAGCTGTTGCGGTCGCTCAACTAAATCTGTCCAGTAAGATTAACCATACCTCTCGCTACGCACACCCAGGCATAACTGAATAAAGCCACAACAAATTTCTTTTACTTTTTCTCTTTCTCTATTCGGTGCTATTTATTCTTGCATTACACGTGCCATTCTCACTCCAGCACTCACGTGTAACAATGCCGGCGAAAGTTGATGACCCAATTAGATTGATACGCTACAACGGTATCTAGCGATAGGGAGAACACAAGCATAGCGCGCCACTCGTCATGAAATCGAATTTTTCACGGGAGGGCTACTTATGTACAAGTCCTAAGCATGTCTGTTGTATAATTTACATTCGTTCCAGCGTGTTCGCATGCGCTGTGTTGTGGTCGCCGGTCTATGTAGCCTACAGATGTAGCGTAGCAGTCCTGTGTCAAAGATGTCCGAGATGAAATCTAATGCATTCCTTTCGAGTTACTACTACGGTCTGTTTGAAGACAAACTTCTCTAGAGGACATCTCTTTTTTTAGCGTCTGCATATAGAGAATGAGTGCTGACTTGTTCCGTAATGAAAGTACTCATTCTGCGCAAGTTGTTTCATCTCTATGAACAAGGTCTGTTTGCAGCGTGTCTTCGTGTGCATCATGGGTACCTGACATTTGTAGTACTCCCGACTTTGGGTTAGGATATTATAAGCTGTGAGGTTGCGAGGCCATCGGCTTCGTCTTGAACGAGTAAAGGTGGGCTGTGCTCTTCGGCAGAGCAAGACACCGTCCGATTCATGGCCTATCCCCCGAGGTGGGTTGCGCCAAACCACTAAGGAACCAACCAACCAACCAACCAACCAACCCTGATCTCAGCTGCGAAACCGTGGCCGTCCAGAGTGCCCGCGATCTGTCCGTCAAGCTCGGCTTGACAGTCCCTACGTGTGAATAGCCGGGTTTTGCGTGGTCTTCTCTGCGTCTTCTCTGGACCAAAGTAACGTTCTTTCACTCTCTCAATCACTCAATGTCGACGTTGCTAAAGGAAGTCGGGCAGAGAGAAACTTCAGGTTAGTTCGTTCTGCGTGTTCCACCGTTACTCATGACCCCTCCTTTGTCATGATATACATATTTCAGGTAAAAAATTACACGCACATCACTGTTCCCAACCGGTTGCATTTTTGGTTGATTTACAATTGGTAGGTAAGTGTTAGACAGTAAGCCTCACTGTACTTCAACCTGTCTTATTAATAGGGAGTTTTAGAATAACGTACGCAAAGCTTTGCGTTAGCGTTTGTCGCCACTGCGCATGCGTCGTAAGCTAACCTCTTGCAGGCCCCCCGTTAAGTGACGGAAATAGCGGGCGACCGCAAGCACCGCAAAGCTTTGCGTACGCTGTTCTAAAACTCCATAATATTTAACTGTACGTATTCGGACGACCGGGACAACCTGCAGCAAGTGCTGTTTGTTTGGTCAGTGAGGTTTGGTGGAAGTCTCAGGAGGATGCCCATATGTGCACCAAAGCAAGTAAGTCGTTGTAATGAATAAGAATCTATCTTTTTGGCTAGAATCACTCATTCAAAATCACAAGTGCCATACCGACGAATCACACAAATAGTACGCACGGTTTCGTTCCTGCCGTAAGATAGCACCCCAGTGCGCGCAGCAGTCGATTCGTTCAGAGCAAACTCACTACTAATCAGTGTCTCCCAAGGTTATTCATCGCGTCGCAATGACCTTGAGCCGTTGTAGCGCACCGCATCCGAGCGCGAGTGTAGCACGCTTGAACTCACGCCACGTGATGTGCTGCGGAGAGGTGTCGAAACTGCGTTCTCTCAAAGTATTACCACTAAAGTATAACGCTACTTGGCGAAGGTTTACAGGATCCCTAAACCACCTCGAGATCGAAATTTAGTTGTTGCGGTGCACATACGCACGAAACCAAAAGAAACGCTAGCAGATTTACACGCGTTTGATGATCGAAGCGCGGCCTTTCCTCGCTCAGATCTTTCCTTCACTACGCTGCGTTTATAGGCTCGTCTCTCCTCTTCTCTGAGCGTTCCTCTTTGCCGTGCAAACAGAAAGAGCCAGGAGCGCGCACAAGCTAGCGGACAAGCAAGTTCATGTTTGCCCACTCGACCGCGTCTGTTGCCGTCACATCTCTAGCGAAGTCCAGCCTAAAGTAGCCGGCTTAAACACTGGAGCAAGTGCAGGCCAGATCACCACGTAGTAGAGAATCGTACCAATCGCAGAAGCGTCACTAGATCGAAGCTACTGCAGCCGCCACCGATGCTCAGGAACACAAACAACAACAAGGAGGTAACTTCAATGGCGCACTCTGCAAAGCCTTTGCAAAACGTACCTTTCGCTCGTGATAACTCGACTATGAGGAGTTAAAGGTCAGTCAAGTTGTTTATGAATGCAAGCTCGCGCCGCGTGTGTGTACAGCCCTGCGTTTTGAATGTTTTATGCCCCAAGACATTAATTTTTCCCGGGTGATTCGACTTTCTCCTGTATCTGTTAAATTTGTGGACCAAAGGACCTTAGTCAATGCGTCGTATGTTTGGCAAAAGCTCGGTGGTTGTATTTTCTTGTTTTTGTCCCTACATTGTCTATGTTTACTCTAACATAACCAAGGAAACCTACACATTATGCATATAACGCTTCTAACACACACCACTTGAACATTGTGCGAAAATATTTATGCTGTCTAATTTTCGTAATAACTATATATGCATTTAGGCGTAGTGTAGACCTTTCCTTTACGCAAACGTAGCATCGCGATATATTGCAGACCGTATACTTTGGGTAGAGGAGACGGACAATATAGCAGGTGTGTCACTAATAAATACCGCAGAGGCTGTCTGCCAACTTTACCAGAGAAAAGTTTTCTTATTCTAGAAATTTTGCGGCGTTGGGATACCTGCCGGTCTAGACAAAGATGCTGTCACTCGTCACGGCTAATCTAAGCTGGACAGCACAGCGTCCCAATGTTGCTAGTGGGATGTGTTCCCAATGTTTCTATGCGGAGTCATTCCTACGTAAATCGATAAAGTGTCGCTTACCGAACATTAGGCTACATTAAAGTTGAGTTGGGCGGAAAAATAAATGAAAAAAAAGTAATAAAAGAATAAAAAAAATGCCCCCCACTTCCCCGAAGGAAATCGTGAGGAAATGCGAATGCATTTCTTGCACCGAGAGTACACGGCGTAGTAATTTTAATGGCGTAAATTAATGACGAGACGAGGATTTGTACCGTAACCATTTATTTACACATTCATCATGCCCTTGAGAGGCGTCCAGCCAGCGAACGGTCGAGAGTGAGGCGCGAGCGGACGGGAGAGTGGGGCGCAGGGAGGAGAGAGAGCGAACGGCGAGAGAAGGAGCGGCGAAGCACTGCACCTACCCTCTCCTACACTCTCTCGCACCACATACTCCGGTTGCTAGGGGCGAGGATAAGCGCGCGCGCCCGCAGCTGTTGCTATGGGGAGAGGGAGTGAGAGCGGAGAGATAACGCCTGCCGGCGCGCGGACACCGCCGCGGACAACGCCGGATGCCTGACATAGCCCGACTAAGAAATGCATTCGCATTTAAAATGCCCTGCGTGCACCAATCGCAGTGTGCGTGTCGAGGGGTGTACCACTGCGGGCGTATAGCGTGGTCAAGAGATAAGTGTGGGAGGGAAATGCCACCACGTAGACGTCCATCTCATGCTACGTACGGGCAGCGCTTCCACATGAAACTGTAGGGGACAAATTATTTACGGGGTTTTCTGGAGCACTACATTCTCTGAAGTTTACACGTGTGATGCAAAACCTTAACGTTTTGTTATGTTCAGCTGCCGGAGACACCCATTTCCCTCAAGCGAATCAGCTCTGTCTTGTACTTTTGGAATCCGTGGAGCAAACAAATGCAGTTCGACTGATATTACAACAACGATTTTAAACTGGTGAGCGCTCTTATTAAGCGAGTTTGTTTCTGTTCAGTCACGAAGCCTTGTCACGATCTGTTGCAGGCGCTCTTTGAAGTCATTAATTATCGGTAGTGCATTCTCATTCATCTATAGAAATCCAGCTTTCAGTTTGATATTGCACGTTTTCGGCGCGCTTAAGCCACCTGGCTTTAATGTCCTCGCGCGCCTCACTAACAAATGTTACTGGTGCTATCTGGAGGTTGCAAACTGAAGGTACGTATACCCGAGAATAAGTAATGCCATGTCCACTGTAAGACGACTGGAAACTATAGGTATATGTGACAATCTATTCACAAAACAATATGGATGGGAGCTGGGGGGAGGGGAAGAGGGGGAGAGGGAGGATGCATGCGACATAAGCTTGTGCCTGCAAATATTGTTTGGCTTGTTATGTTCGGTAACACACGAAGCACATCGCTGGAGATCCAGTGTCTGGAGCCCATATGTGATATTAATAGATGCGTTTTCAATTTCCAATAATCATGACGAAGCCGCCGGAGACAAGAAAACAAGGCACGTCGAATTAAAGCGAACAACTGCAGAGTAATAAGAAAATAACTACAGAGTTACTTTGCTGCACGCAATTGCGGCGGGAAAAACCGCCGCGTTTTGAAGAGCACTTCGTGTTCCGAGAGCGCCATCGTTCATATTACGTTGTTGGCTCTCCACGGTGGCTCGGTGCTTACGGTTTAGCCCTCCTGAACACAAAAAATTACGCCATCTCCCACTAAAGGGAACCATGTGGGGATGCGAAGCAGCGCTGGTGTTGACTTGTGTTTCCATTTGTTGTTTTCATTTGTATGTTTCCGTGTATGTTTGATTTGTGTGTGGAGTTGTGTATTAGCGGTGCTGCTTACGCTGCTGGCGCTGCTGTCACAGCTTACGTTACCGATGCCGCCACAACTGGCGCCAACGTTGACATCGATAGCGCCGTTGCGAACGAGAGTGCAACGGAAGCGAGCGCACACCGCATTATATACGAGCGCACAGCTGCGCCGGAGAGAGAGAAACGGGAGAGGAGAAACGAAGCGGAGGCAGCGCTCACGCCACATCCTCCCACCTTCTCGCACTCACGCGAGGAGAGGGGGTAAAGTTGGCGCATGCGCAGTAAGGGTGGTCAGGCCGCACACCACCGGATTGAACTCTACTCTAAGCTGCTTCGCATCTAATATGTACTTGAGATTAAGCTTCGTCGGCCACCGCGTGGTGAGTGCAACACAAACATGCTAGTGTGTCGTGTGTTGAATTCCAGTCCATAAATCTGTGTTGTCAGTGAGGCTTTGCGGCCAAAATAACGATATGATTACGAGGTACGCCACAGCCGAGAGCTCCGAATGGTTCGACCATCTGGTGTCTGTTAACGTGCATAGACATCGCACAATACCCGGGGCTTGTAGCATTAAGCCTACAGTTTCATCCGGCAATGGCCGGGATCTAATCCGCGACGCAATTATTTCAAGAGAGCAGATATACGCTTCCTCTCTTTTGTACTATAGCTTACGCAAGAATGAAGTTAGAGCAGAAACAAATACGATGGGTACCAAAAAAGAAAAAGAAATGTAGGCAGTTCTCAAATAACGATAATCGCGTAGCCACGTTTAAAAAAAAACATGAATAATCCATGCCAGAACCTTGAAGGGTAGTGAGATGAACGAAGAATATAGGCAATTCAACGAGTACTATTTGTAAGGTCGCCCTAATGTTCAAGTAAGAAATCGATCACAAAAGACAGCACTGTCAATCTTAAAGC
The DNA here is from genome assembly GCA_030522465.1 of Rhipicephalus appendiculatus. NCBI lineage: Eukaryota > Metazoa > Arthropoda > Arachnida > Ixodida > Ixodidae > Rhipicephalus > Rhipicephalus appendiculatus. Next base: position 14,989 of record JALIZH010002978.1, on the reverse strand, counting down.
TACACAAAACAATAAAATAACAAGTCTTCTTTGTATGCGTAACACAAATATGGCATGCATATATAGAAACAGCTGGCATATATAGAAATATCTGGCAATGTTACAAAATACATGCCTAATGCAAAAAATAAAGCAATACACATCACGCGCGGATGCCTTGTGCGAGCTCAATTTTCGTTTGTTTTGAATGTTATCAACAAATTTCTGTCGTCGACCCCATAAATGTTTAATACTGGTGCATTCCCAACACGTACCCGCCGTAAGAAGGCTTCTGGCACTGGATAGCAATTTATGGACCACACATGTCCATCTGCATAGAAATTTGCCAGAACGCGTCTACACATTGAGAAAAGCGCTGGACGCAAAACAGAATAAAAAAGGAACAGCTATTCGAATGGATGGGCACTTTTCATATTTTTGTTCGCCAATAAAGCGACCACGTCGGAAGACATTATGGGGCCAAAAGTCACGAAAGACCAACTATGACAACAAATGAATGAAGGACGGAGAACGAGAGCTCTTGGAATGAACAGAAAGATTTTCACATAGATGTTGGCATATACGGATACAAAATAGGAAACAATATTGCGTAGCCAGCGTCAGAAGATTACAGACCACGCGAAGCAAGAAAAAAAATTAGACCATCTCCCGCTAAAGGGAACCATGTGTAGATGTGAAGCAGCGGGCGCTAACGCTTACACTGGCGGCGGCGTTGACGCTGGCGCTCATCGCAGCGTTGCGCAGGAGAGAAAACTGGGGAGGCGCAAAGCAGGCAGTGATGGAGCAGTGTTTCCTACTGGAACATGCCAATCGCTGCTAATGGGCAATGAGAGACAGAAGACTCCGACTGGACACAGAGACCCGCACTCCGCTTTTACTTAACGCGCACGCTGCGAATTTTTATTGTTCAACAACGCACAGGAGAAATCTCCCACCGGCACCACCTTGGAGGTCAAGATCCATTGCCATATATACGGGGTGGCCAGTGAACGGTTGTGCAGCGCGAGCAGTCGGTTTTTTCAACCAAGAAACTCGCTAGCAGACGCTGCCTGCGTCGGCGTCGCGACGCGAGAGAGGGGGGAGCGTAGGAGAGGAGAGAGAGGGGGGTGACACGCATGCGCAGTGGGAGTGTGAACGCCGTGGGCAGGGATGCGTAGAGGAGAGAGGTGGGAGCGTAGGAGAGGAGGAGAGGGGGGGGACGCGCATGCGCAGTGGGAGTGTAGACGCCGCGGGCAGGGATGCCTAGAGGAGAGAGGGGGGGAGTGTAAGAGGGGAGAGAAGAGGGGAGGCGCATGCGCAGTGAGGGTGTGGTTGCCGTGGGGAGGGATGCCTAGAGAAGAGAGAGGGGGGAGAGGAGGTTTTTTTATTTTTATTTTTTTAAAGGGTTTGCGCATGCGCAGTAAGGGTGGGCACGCGGCACACCACCACCACCGGATTAAGCTTCGCCATAAGATGCTTCGCATCTAAAAGCTGAACCTTTCAGACGCCACCTATGAAGAACTGTCAGTATACGCGTCAAATTGATGCAACAGTACATCAAGGCATTCGATACTCGATTACCAAAAAAAAAAAAGACATTATAATACGTTGATTTATGCGTATTATGGTCTGTATATCGATTAAATTGTAATTAAATATATATTTATCCAGAAGTCATTTATGCTTCGTTTCTGCATAAATGTAGTCAAACATCAGGCTAGAAATATACTGAAAATTCATTTTCGACTATGTTCATTTTAAGCCAGGAAAAGTAATACTTTTACGTGGCTCGTGTAGGCCTAAATCAGTACGTCGAACGACTCGTCGAACACGGCAATGCTTTCCGCAAAGTGACCATGCGCAACAGTACACAGCAAAATGAAGTTAAATGAAGGCACATTTATCACGTAAGAGGTTCAATTCACACAAAGCTCAGTGTATCTTGCTCTTTCTCAGTAACTAGCCGACGCAACTAGCAAAAACAAGTGGTGCACACTATTGCGTGCAAGGCATCTCAACGGGTCAATATTAGGGTCTTTAGCAAGTTACGGAAATGTGTGTTGGTGGTTAGAAGAAGAATGAGACGCCTAATTTCTGCAGCCCAATACGCATATACGGTACGGTATTACCGTAGCTCTCCTCCTTTCCCGGTCGTCGACATTTTGCCGGGGAAGGCGCCCCAACACAGCAAAAGCTTTTTCGAAAGTTACTGTGGGGCTGTCAAGCTTTGTTGTTACCTGGAAGCCTACGCATTGTTAACGAGACACCTGTTGTTCGGGGGGACGGACTGTTACTGGAACGGGGAGCGGCAAAAGCACAACGAGCGGGAAAGGAGGAGTGCTACCGTATTGAATTACCGTATTTGCGTACCGTATTTCCGTAAGTTGCTAAAAGACCCTATTATCTCTGCTTCAGGCCGCTTTGAACTTGTATGTCCGAGTGGTTTCAATATCTCACTAACCGTCAGTGAACCTTTGACGGTGACTGTACGCACGCGTGCACACACACACAAACACACACACACACGTGCGCGCACGCACGCACGCACACACACACACACACACACACACACACAATAAGAGAGATAGAGATACACACACGTACGCACACACAACCCACGCTTCATCAGGATCTGCACACGCTTATATCATCCAAGTAGAAATGCACCCGAGCCCATCCTTGACCCTTGCTTCGAATATCTACCTACTTCCACGTCGCTGCTGCTACAACAACACTATGCATATTTGTGCGTACGCCATTAGGCATCCTGTATCCATTATCCGTGGATGCATTCCGCCAAGGTAATATATGAGCAGCTCTTTCAAATCAATCTACATATTCCTGTAGACATTTCTCCTGCGTGACTTCGCTTTCACTCAAATGCGCCCAGCGCAGTTTCTTAAGTTATTCGCACTTAGCGCTGAGCGCCTTTACAATAATTTGTCCTGGGAGGCAATGTACGGTTGTTGATGATACCCACGAAGCCGAGTCGCACGCGTGTTGTTTGAGAAAACAAATGTGGGTAAGAAATTTAACATATTATGTACATTATCAGTATGTCAATGTACACTCTTAGAACAAAGGGAGTGCATTTACGCCCTTTGCGAGAGTTTTGGCTTGTCCCGCAGGGCACTCCTTTTTCCGGGGTGAAACTACTCTCTTTAGAGAGAGAGTGATCCGACGCCCTCTCATGGAGTACAGTACTCCGTCTGCGATAGAGTGAAAGCACTCCCACCTGAGAGAGTAAAGCTGGCACATTGAAATAGCTCTGGCATAAAATTAATCAAGCGCAAAAAAGAAAGACAAATACATACACGCACACATCCACGCAACCAAAACACGCAGAGCGCTCGCGATTACAACACGTAGATTAAACAGAACCTTCCCGCTGTCTTGACGGGAGATGTTAATGAAGGCGTGATGTTTGGAAGCGTTTCGCTACACTGCCAGTCGAATACTCGCTCGAATCCACGCCTGCAGGCATAAAATCTGTTCAAATTACGGCGCTGCTAGTCAATTCATTATGTGACTACGCAGCGGGCTCCCAGAGAAAACAACACAATAGCCTTGACGTGGCTTTTGCAAGATTCTAGGTCATACAGCCTGCAGCGCTTACGCGTGGCGTGCTGTTAATAGGCGGCCAAAGCGGCTGAAAAAAAAATTTTTTTTCGGCACTGTAAGAGCCTCTAACGCGTTAATTTCATTAATACTTAACTCTGGGGGGTAAATAGAAGACATATATCAGTGCATACATACATATACAAATAACACACAACACTGAATTCGAACCACTGACCACACGCACCGAGCGCAAACACGCTAACCACTACACCACAGAGCCACCGCATGCTGCGATGAGTTTTCTCAAGCATATGTATTCACAAAGTGCTTTGAAAAAAAAAAGAAGAAATGAATGCGATAGCAACAAATTGGAATGTAAAGCGACGAATGGCAAGCATGTCGAAACGTGCAGCGCGCTGCTCACGCACACATGACGCACGAAAACAACACGCACAGGACGAGAGTGAACTAAAAACATTCACAGCTCGACACTTAACGCGCTGCTCAACCAAAAACCACGCACGAAACGTATTCTGCAGGCGCAGACGAGGGCGAACTATCAAGTGTCATAGTTGTTACTTCGCTGTGTTTGAAAAACGTGCTCTTTTCGCAAACCTGGAGGGGGGGGGGGGGGGGGATGCAGCGAGCGATGTGACCTTCGCGCGCCCGGTAGCTACAACGCTATCGTTCCGCCTAAGCCCCATTCTCCGCCACCGCGAGATAAGCGTAGGCGCGCACGGGCATCTACACCCCCCCCCCCCTTCGGGTAAAGTGCGCGCCGGAGAGCGCGCGTCGCGACGAACGGGGCAGCTAAGCCCCACCGAGCGCGGCCTTTGCGCCATCTCGCTGGTAATGCTGAAAACACGCTGAAAACTCGCCGTATATAAATAGCTCGCCGTTTTTAAGTTGAAGGACGTTCGCCTTCGTGGCTGAATGGTTAGCGCCGCGCGCTGAAGATCGAGAGGTCCCTGGTTCGATGCCGAGCGTCGGAAACATTTTTCTGAATTATTTTTCTTTGAGGTTTATATATATATATATATATATATATATATAAACCTCAAACCTGTATATATATATATATATATATATATATATATATATACATATACGGCAAATGACGCCGACGCCAACGCGGACGCCGACGGCGAAAAACAGCCGAAAGTGTCCATATAATTGCTATCGCAATAAAAGGGGAGGAGCTTGCAACTTGTGTTCTTGCCTCGTCAGCGTGCATTGCGCCTGCATTAAGTTCGTAAATATATTACGTGGCCTCATGAACTCGCGGAGACCTCCGTTAGCCCCTTGTGCTCCGACTTCGGTTCGTCGTCTGTCGTGCCGCAAGCAAAATGATAAACGTGTGTCCTTTTGGGTGTTCACCCTAAGTTGTGGATGTCTTTCTCGCCCAAAATTCGCAGATACCAGCGTGAAAAGTACCTTCAGGTAGCGAAACTCACGTGTGTATATTCTACGAGCGTGTGCTGTTGAGTGATTTTGGTTATTTTTGCCGCGAGCCGCAACCTTCCGAGGAGTTAGACGAATATTTCCACCATGAGCACTTAACGCGCGCTGAGGCGCGATATACAATTAGTCATAGTCAGTATTTAATTGCTTTTATACACGGAGACTAGCTGCCCTTTCACTAAATAACCTTTACTCTTCAGTGTCGCGCGCCGTTATAATGAACGTCGTAGGCGTGCACCAAGCTCCACTAATTCGCGAGTGACATGTCACCCTAATAATAACAAAATAATACTGTTGCGCTTCTCTGTTGCGAGCGTCCGCGTGTATTTGGGGGGTCCTCCTGAAGAAATTGTGCAGTATTTGCTGGAAAAATGGCGTAATTGTATGCCTCAGTGACACAGCTGTTTTATTACGTTTATTTATATTTCGTAGGATATCTTTTGTCACAGCAGGTCACAAGTGGGTGCCACGAGCACTCGTACTGCCCCGTGTACCTTTAGGTGCGGCCAAACTTATTATACAAATTATGCTATACCGTTGATAAATGATCAACCCATCCATGTTCGATGAATGTTGGTCTGTTTCCGTTCACTGCCTGTCGCTTATTTGCATATTTTGCAAGAATCATCTGTTCAGTCCATCTGGTATAACACCAGGATTATCTACAGTATCCCCCCTCGACAAAAACATAAAAGTGCCCTTTTCAAGGCATACTGTCCACTACCAGGGGCCCCATCTGATTTTTGGCATGCTTCACCGCACAATTGATTTGCATTGCGGCGGGGCTGACTTACGTTTTTCCATCCCCATGAGATGGCTGCAGATCTTCAGTTGCCGTTATCTTGCGACATATGCAGTTCCCAGGCTTGCATATTTGAGGAGCAAGCATAGCTAGACACAGGTGGAATGTGGCTGGAGACCGCACAACTTATTGACAAGCTTTTGAATTCTTAAACATGAATTGATACAAAAAATGTGAATTGTAGTACTTTACTGGAATCAAAACAATAAGATCCATAATGTCAATGTAAAAATACACATTTTCATCTACAGTACAGACCGTATGGCTCATTATTGAACACAGGAAACAAGATACACAGCACAACCAAACGTACAGAAAAAAAAAAAAACATCACAAGGCACGACACATATACTTAGCAATGCCAGTATGCATTTAAATCCAAACAGACGGCATGCACAAGGGACTTGGTGTCTGCTTACAAATGAAGGCAATTCGATAAGTCAATGAAGGCTTACAACACTTTTGAGAAAAATTCGACTGTGGAATAGGCATGGTAGTGTACAATTTCTTTATATTGCATTAGTTTGCCCTCAGGTGTGAAACATGATACACGACTGTGCAGTCAACTTTGTTGTATAAAGACCTGTGGTGTCGACCATAGATCCACCTGCCAAAATTTGTAAACACGCTTGCCTTTGTTCACATATTTTCATATGATGATGTAAATTTCTAAAATTAAGCTTGGGAACTAGGCATTATTTTTTAACTATGGTTCACCCGTACTATTATGATTAAGCAGTAGAGCTACAGTCAGGCCCGTAGCTAGGGGAGGGGGGGCTAGGGGGCCTGGGCCCCCCCCTGAAATTCGGATGGAGGGGGGGTGTTTTACCAAGGACAAATAATAAAAACAGGTGTTTTTCAAGGCCTGCAACAAGTGCCCCCCCCCTTCCCCCCGAAAAAAATTGGGGGACTTTAAGCTTCGCCTTTAAGAGTTGAACGCGATAGCGATATCCCGTCCCTACTGCCTACTTCAATCACTAAGTGCATACTATGTAATGGGTAGTATGGTTTAAACCAGGAGAAATTATGCGCGGCAAATGTGGGAAATGTTTTCGAACTTGCTATTCACCCACTACGTGGTGTTAAGGGAATACGCGCAGTAAGGTGTGTGCCGTTTGTAATGGGTGGCTGGCTTTAAACTGTGGAATCGTTATGATAGTGACATATTCTGACGCCCTATGGCAATTTACGCTTGTACCACGCAATATTCCTGGGATATTACATGTTATATTGCGACGCCTATATAAAGGACGCTTGCGTTTGCGAAGCATGGAAGTTATTTTCACTGCATTTCCAAGCAGAGGAAGTTATTTTCACAGTGCATCCAAGCAGAGACATGGCTGTGTGGTAGAACACCTGCTTGCCACGCAGACGACCCGGGTTCGATCCTCACTCGGACCCGAAAATTTTTATTATTTATTTTATTTGCATCTTTCTCGATTTTTCGGTAACGGACAAGATGATGATTTTTCGGTCACGGACAAGATGATGATTTTTCGGTCACAACCAACGACGCCGACGCCGACGCCGACACCGGAATTTCTGCGAAACGAGCTCTTTAACGCTATCGCGTTAAAAATTCCTGGCTACGGGCCTGCCTACAGTTATATTTTCACGCCAGCTGGTGCCGTGCCATCATCTGCTACCGGTAAACTAGTTCATCTTTAAAAGCTGAATTTATGGCTCATGCAAGCCACCTCACGTAAAATGAATCCGAACACCATGACTGGATAGTTACGTTAGGCAACAACAAGTTATAAATTAAAAATTGCCGATCAATACTGGTGGTGGCTTGACACATTAGAGCCAAGGACTGGATATGCCATGATATTGAATAAAAATTGAACAGGCTATAAATACAGGTTGTAAAAGAGCCAGGAATAAAGTTTAGTCAATTAAATGAGTTTACACCCTTTTTCAAGACATGTAAAATTTTCAAAATGCGTACTCTAATTGGAAAGTTTGGACACAGCATCGTGCATAACACAGTGCAGGAGTCCAAGTGCTGGAAATCCTAAATGCTGAGTGATATACAAGATCGTCAATATAGTGTACTGTAAGGCCCATGAGTGTTCGCAGAACAGGCTGTCCTGTAGACGAACAGGTGGGCCAGAACTATTGCTGCTTCGCCTAAAGTGTCTAGTCTTCCTGAAAGAAGATATCAAATAAACAAGTGTATTAGGGTTTCTGCATCCATACAAATGAATGTCCTACGAAAGATTAACATGACATCTCTTACTGCAGACTTTTTGAAAAAAAATATCACAAAAATACAAAAATTGAAATGCTGCCTTGAGAGATCTCCAACGAGTGCAGCATGCTTTTATTCTAAAATCGGAACGATGTAGCAATATCATACAGAAAGAAGGGGCTCACTGCTTGTCCATGTATTTCTGCCATGTTTTGATACACATAGCAAAAGAACAAGGTACGATGGCTAGTGTGCAGTGTTGCTTGTTGTTTCATGGAGGCAACTCCTACAAGAAAAATAATTCATTCACCCTCAAAATTTACTGCAAGTTCAACCAAATGTATTATTTTAAAACTTGGGCTAGATAGGACAAGATATAGATATATACTTATGAGGCATGCCACAGTGCACACCCTTGATTCTTTAAAGGAGCAGTGACACCAAATTTCAAATCGAGCGCAAAGAGCGGGCAAAGGCTCAACTGCGCGTTCGTGCCATGCAACATCGACACTATGTTGACGTGTTCAGCTAGCGTCTAGGCCATGCCTCAGACGCTGAGTGACGATGCGCGAGTAACGTTGACGTCGACAAGCTTAATGTTTTCATCGTGGTGCTTACTTGTGGTACTGCCTGGCGGCGACGCCAGGCTGCCTGGCAACGGCGTCGCTTGTTTTGTTTTGCTTGGTTCGTGCAGCGCGTTCGTGTGAGTCCTGCGTTTTCGTTGTGCCGCTTCGGGTGGACTGTCGTGGAGTGATGAGCGCGAATGTGACTATTCGAAGCTATGACCTCAATCGCATTACGTGCCAGCATGCCATGGAATCATTGTGCGCTGCAATCATGCTATTCAAATAAGAGAAAAAGCGAAAAGTTTGGCGCACCATTGCGAAACGCTACCCCCACAACGCGCTCACGGAATGAAAACGGCAGGCCTCCGCGTTTCACTTTTTTTTCTTGTCGTGTTTCAGTCTATGAGCAGTATACATTACAACTGACACACATGGCGACATCCACTAGCTGACCCGTTATTACGACACATTGGTTATGCTTAGGTAGACGAAAACATGACAATAACCGATCAAAGTACACCAGGATGGAACGTATGGTCCAGAGAAATATTATTTCAAACACGTAACAAGCACGCAGCGTTCATATGCGTAGTTGTGGCACGTCTTGCCAGCCAGCATTGCTCAAGCGCGCGTCTCCAGCTGCCTCCTCGTCGCTGCTGGGTCGGGCGTCGATATCAGAATCACTACTCTGAAGAGGATCGAACCGTAAATGATTCACCACGTCGCGAATAGCAGCGATTCCATATTCTTCAGTGTTTTCATCGTCGCTTGTGGACGCTCTTGACGGCGGCGACGACGATGGGGGGTGGCGAACACATGCCTACACGTGCGCGCCGAGCAGACGAAATGTGAGCTGAAACTCGCGTCACCATTTCGTGCGGCCACGTGGTCAGATGGGGCGTGACCGCGGGAGGTGGCCGCTTGGCAGCGTTGGCAGCGCTAAAAATTGGCGGGCTTTGCTCCCGTTTTGAATTGTGTTCGATACTGGTCATACTAATCATTATTACATATATTAATTCGTCGCTTTGTTGCATTATCAGTACCGAATCGTTACTAGGGGATCGATAACTACACGTTGACGCAAAAAACGCGACATGCGTAAAGTTGATGTCACTGCTCCTTTAATTAGCTAATTAGCCGAGTTAGCACTAGTTAGGCTCAGTCTCAATTAGTTAGATTAAGCTCGGCACATCTTACCTAGCTCAGCATGACTAGGAACACGAGAATATCAGCTCAGCTTAATTAAAGCTTATTAAGGTGTGATTTCATTAGCTTAGTTATGCGTAGCCAATTAGGTTTTACAATGCTCAACATGGCTTAATAAGGCTTGTCCATGGTTACATTGGTTTAACTAAACACAGCTGTTATTAATTTTGCTTGACCGGGCCGCGCCGGCATGATGATGGAGTCGTTGCCAAGGAATCGGGTAATGACTAGTCACTTTAACGTTACAGCTAGCCGGTCTTATCTTTGTGTGTTCTGAACTTTTTTCTTTTGTTCTTTCTTTTCTTTTTTTTCTTGCCGTCACGCAACTCTAGACTTCGCGCGAGATTCAAACAGACGAAAGCCATGCGGCACGTGGTGGAAGACACGCGAACTAAACGCCGATGTCCGTGAAAGCGGGACCAATTGCTCGCCGACTGCGTTGCATGCAACCGATTGCTACGTGACGTATGATCTGCCGGAATTTCTCAATTTTATCTCTGTCCTCTATACGAGCTTACTTCCCGTATCTAAAGTTCCTTTCAAGAGTGTGTACTTTGTCTACCACGAATGTATTTAAGCTCTCCTCCGAAATAATAATTAAATAGTAACAATGCTTGCGTAACGCGAAACGCTATGCGACACACACTTTTCAGTCCCGCAGAGGTTTTTTTGGGCGTATTTCACGCATATTGAAACTCGTATATTAAACTACACGCAGAGTGCCGTTGTGCGTTGTTTCTTGTCATCCGTATTCCTCGGGCTTGGGAAGTGCCGAATTCTATTGTTGGACCTGGCTGCTTTTAGATGTGAAGCATCTTATGGCGAAGCTTAATCCGGTGGTGGTGGTGGTGTGCCGCGTGCCCACCCTTACTGCGCATGCGCAAACCCTTTCAAAAAATTAAAAATAAAAAAACCTCCTCTCCCCCTCTCTCTCCTCTAGGCATCCCTCCCCGCGGCAACCACACCCTCACTGCGCATGCGCCTCCCCTCCTCTCTCCCCTCTTACACTCCCCCCCCCTCTCTCCTCTAGGCATCTCTGCCCGCGGCGTCTACACTCCCACTGCGCATGCGTGTCACCCCCTCTCTCTCCTCTCCTACGCTCCCCCCTCTCTCGTCTCGCGACACCGACGCAGGCAGCGTCTGCTAGCGAGTTTCTTGGTTGAAAAACCGACTGCTCGCGCTGCACAACCGTTCACCCCGTATATATGGCACTGGATCTCGACCTGCTATGTGGTGCCGGTGGGAGATTTCTCCTGTGCGTTGTTGAACAATAAAAATTCACAGCGTGCGCGTTAACTAAAAGCGCAGTGCGGGTCTCTGTGTCCAGTCGGAGTCTTCTGTCTCTCATTGCCCATTAGCAGCGATTGGCATGTTCCAGTAGGAAACACTGCTCCATCACTGCCTGCTTTGCGCCTCCCCAGTTTTCTCTCCTGCGCAACGCTGCGATGAGCGCCAGCGTCAACGCCGCCGCCAGTGTAAGCGTTAGCGCCCGCTGCTTCACATCTACACATGGTTCCCTTTAGCGGGAGATGGTGTAATTTTTTAATTCAAATTTATGTGCCCATTGGTACGTTGCGGAACTGCAAATGATCACACGAGCACCATCGCTATCATCCTGTTCGAGACGCTGAAGGAGGCTTCTTCATGTAGCGTGCTCGCGGACTGAAAATTTAGGGCTGAGGAACGCACTTACTCTCACTGTTCAATCACAGACAGATGAGACGATAAGAGTGTACTACCTTGACTTCTGAGCTAGCTGTGTGTGACCACTGCTGTCATTGTTGAGTGTTCCGACGGAACCAGCGTCAAGGAAAGCACTTGAGGCCTGTGTACTTAGATACGGTGAACGTTAAAGGACCCCAGGTGGTCGAAATTTCCGGAGCACTCTACTACACCGTCCCTCGTAATCCTATCGTAGTTTATGGACGTTAAACCCCCTTCAATTTTAATTATTTGCTGAGGACCTTCGTGAGCGGCTTCGACCAGACAAAGCAGCAACGACACGCACCCGTCGGTGAAGTGACGGCAGCACCTGTCTATCGTATGCACGACCAAGGAGGTTTAATTAAACCTCCTTGGGCACGACGAAGCACCGAGACAGAAAATATTTAATCTCATGGTGTTCTCGTAATCGGCACATCGCGGGAAAACCGAATTCGAACCCTGACGATCACGTGTCCAACTCGGCGCGGCTGACCTGCTTTAGCGGCGTGGATTTCGGATTTCTAGCAAAGCTCCGGTTGCTATAGTTACTAGAGATAAAACCTTCATCGTCTTGGAATATTCGTCAGGCCTTCGATAGATATCGGCTGCCGTCACCGGACTGACGCGCATGCGCCGTTGCTGTACCTTGTCTGGTCGGTCGCGTTCGTGCGTACAAGGCGAGATGCGTCGCCATTTCAATAGCGTGTGTCTTGCGGCGTGGTCGACATGGAAAGCTGCGCCATTTCGTCTACACCTCACAGCAGGGTTTCCCCACGGATGCTGCGAAGACATTGCGTTTCTGGCAGGTGTGCGGTTGATGCGAAAGCAAGTGACTAACACACAAGTGACATTTTGGTGAGCCAAACTACTTGGAAACTGTCACTCAGCCGGAGCAATTGCCGTCCAGGTCTGCCAGGCTAAACCCGTCTGTGGCAACATCCCCACTACCACCACAGCCACCGCTTGTGTGAACTTCGCCGCTACCAAGTGAGTTTTGCCGCAAGTTCGCTTCTCAATAGCGTTCTGAGAAGGTATCCAACCGAAGAAATAGACATGTTTAGCTGCATTTGGAAGTAAGCATGTCCCAATACTGAAAATACCACTCACGTCGAGACGTGAGGTTGGGCGCACCACCGCTGCAATCTCGGGCGCGTGGGTTCGTCTCCCGGGCACAGTATTTTGCCGGGGCCGAAATGCAAAGAACACCCGTGCGCGTAGATTTAGGAGCCCTACAGTTGGTCCAAATTTATACGGGATTCCCCACTTCGGCATGCCTCATGAACCTTATTGCTCGTAAAAGCCCAGCAGTTGTTACGACCGGGCAAAACAGAGCAAAAATAGTTCATTCACACTGAATCGCAAATAGTGACGCCCCCTTAGTTCAAGGCCTAATTGTTCGAAAAAAAGTATTTCCATGGCGAAAAAAAAAAAACTTCTGCCTCTATACTCTGCTGTTAATGGCCAAGTGGACTAATTTGCCCCCCCCCCCCCCTCATGCCTACGTCAATGCGCGCTTGTCAAATATGCCAATTTTGAAAACGCGTAGAAACACCCCGCGGGGAGCCGCGGGTCGCCAGAAGCATAAAGCACAATTTAGTCGTGGAAGCTCTCTGGAAGGTTTCGGGCTAGCAGACGCCGAAAAGAGGCGATACGCGTTCGCCGCCATCTTTGTGAGCCCTCGCCAGATTGCAGTGCGGGCGCTTGGGGACTACGCCTTCGCTTGTCATTACGCATGGCGTTATGTTCTAAAGCATGTTCCGCCTTGCGAGATGGGATGACTACGAGTGGCGGCGAGCATTTGAAGCTAATGTGTATCGCTTCTTAGTTTTTCCCGTGGAGCTTCCCTCCGTGAACAACGCGAAGAACTGTTGGCTGCTAACTTCGTCGTGAACATGTCCCAAAAGTCATGCTACACGCTCGTACGCACGCATGGAGACAACTTTCGAGTTCATTTTTTCGTAGAAGTATTCGTTTATGGTGCCGTGCCTGCTTTCTGTGCACTTGGCGAAGACGATTCTGGTCGAACTGGCTATTTTGCTCCGTCGTATGTTTGCGCGTGGGAACTCCTTCTGAATATAACTATTTCAACCAGGTCTTCGATGTTGATAAAATGCCCTGATTGAATAATAGCGATCGCGACAGTGTTTTCTTTTAATTGTGAAGCATTTTAAGTGAACTTCGGGGACTTTGAGCGTGTCTGTCTGTCTGTCTGTCTGTCTGTCTGTCTGTCTGTCTGTCTGTCTGTCTGTCTACGACTTTGTGCACTCCCTGGCCATATCGTTAATGAGATTTATACCAAAATTGGTATGGCATAACATAAATGTATTACGAACATGAGTGACTGGCGATATCATGAAAATCATGACTAATTTGTCATTAACTGTATCATTTACACGCCATCGCCGTGGTACTCTTTCCTTAACTTGATATATTAAAAAAATTGGTACGATGAGACATTTCTGCATGACCAACGTAAATTACAGGTCGTAGTATGGAAATCATGACATATAATGTGCAACATGACTTGCATGCGAAGCTCATGGCACGCTCTCGGCCGTTTTGCAAACTTGATATACACCAGATTTCGTACTTTGTGACGTTACTGTATGATGAACATAAATAACAAGTGGTAATATGGAAATATTGACATGTCATGTGGAACATGACGCATGCCCGCTCGGGGCCGTTTCGGTAGCTTGATATACACAAATTTTGGTATTGCGTGACGTGACGTGGCAGGTGGTAACATGAAAATCATGGCATGCATGTCACCTACAACGCCATTTACATGCCACGCTCGTGGTGCACTTGCGTCCAGTTCGCTAGCTTGATATACACCAAAATGGGTATTGTGCAACGTGACTCTGTGACGAACATAAATGACGGGTGATAACATGAAAATCATGACGTGTATGCCATGTACAGTCAACTGCAAAATGTTTTCTGACAGCGGAAGCTCGTGCCAAACTTCCTGTCCGCGCCATAGTCACTGTATCACCATAACAGGAAAGTTGACGATACTTCATGCGTAATTGTCATGCATATTGGGGTTGCCGCCTGTATCGTGTTTCTGTACTTATTCACTCTGAATCTTTGATAACGAACTGCTTTCCTATTTTAGTTATACCTGTCTTCCTTTTGTAGGCCTTCCTATTTGTCTACTATTACTAATCGCAAGGTAGTCGGAGCTAAAGGCGGCAACAGCGTCAATAGCGGTGGTGTCCTGCAACGATTTGTGCAACAATACGGCCACGCGCTCTTATGGTTTTTTTTTTTTTCTGACCGGGTTTAAGCCGCAAAAACTGTTAGCGCCGCTCGGCGAACGGCGCGCCGCAATGTCTCGGAATCTTCGAGATAGTCTCAGATTGTTATGTTAAGATTATGCCTAAATCCAGACCATGACGGCCGCATTTCGATGGAGGCAAAATGCTAGAGGCATGCGTACTGTGGATGTCAGTGCAGGTTAAAGAACCCCAGGTGGTCGAAATTTTCGGAGCTCTTCACTATGGGGTACCTCAT
>JALIZH010002977.1:0-13144 GCA_030522465.1 Rhipicephalus appendiculatus | reverse complement strand
GTTCGCAGATAAGCACAATAGGGTACCTATAATAGCACGGTCAGCTTTGGTAGTAGTCACTGACAAATAATTTAAAGAGAAGGTCTGCAACGGACGAGCCGCGGTGCTGTAGGGTTTATGGTTATAACTACTGACCCGAGCGTTCGGGGGTCGGATCTCAGCCGGTGCTGCTGGAATTAAGGGGGGGGGGGGGTAAGTTCTTGGGTGCGTGTCCTTGGACTCCGGTGCACGTTGAAAAACACCAAGTGTTCAAAATTTTAGAGCCCTGCTCTGCTGTGCCTGTAATAATCATATCGTAGTTATGTGACGTAAAAACACAAAGTTGTGGTTACTATCACACACTCCAATTATTATTGAAGCTTCCAGTAAGCCACAAGGCGAATAACATTGTCAAAATGGGTGCTACATGCTTGCTTACAACACAATGATGTTAGAAAAGCGAAAAAGTGACAATAGTAGAAGTCAGAGCTTGTACTTTGAGTACAGTATATCGCAATAGTAAATTTAAAAACTGCAATTTTTTCTTCCGTTAGGAGGGCCGTTGACTGTCGGCAACTCTTTTCCTGAGTCACAGCCTATTCTGTGGAACAAGACGACTCATCGCACTTTCCGATTCGTGCGAATCCATGCATCGCGCGTTGGTGGCGCTGGCTTGAAGTGCCGCACCATCATTGCTTCATCCGAAGTGGTTCAGGTCAGCGGTAGAAGCTACGATGACGCCGCCCTATGTTCATCAACCTGGGCTCCCCCCTATCACCGGCGGTGATTAGAACCTCGACGACCGAACGCTTTGCTGCAAGAGCTCAACAAACGTCAAGTCACCTTATCTGCTTACCGCCTCCCTGTACAGTGCCAGGTGCTGTACCTTCCTGACACGTTCCTGGTGATGGATTAAGGACTACGACGTCATAATATATCATGCGCAATCAACAGCTTCGTGACCCACTTAACTAAATGACAATGAACCTTAAAAAAAGTCAGTATCATTCATCTTTGGCTGAGGCGTGATGCCATTGCTGACTTAAAACACAACGCTGTTTTCTTTTTTCTCGACCTCGTGCTAGGCACGTGACATCCGGGCATGTGATTATAATGTGTATAAGTGTGAGCGGTTCTTGGCATTTTTCACCTATTGGCTGTTCTTCCTTTGTGAGTAAAAAGTTGTGTGTCAAGTGTGTGTGTCCAATGCGAAGTCGGCATAATATAACTTCGATAAACCGTTGTTGGTGACGGCAGGTCTTCCATTCACCGAGTACGGGCTTCACCATGTGGAGCTTGTTATTCGTGCATGTGTCCCACTGTTGTTGCCATTTTGCTAGTAGAGCTAGACGAATTGTCCTCTGGATGTCTTTAAGGGGAATTTTCACTTTTGCTACTGTTTTGTGCGCTGCCAATGAAGCATACTTATCTGCTTTTTCGTTTCCAGGTATCCCAACATGACTTGGGACCCAGCAGAAACGGATGGAAACTGCCTGGCTGTTTAAATATACCATGTTTAAAATGTCACCCACTAATGGCTCACATTCGGATTTTATATGTAGAGCTTTTAGTGTGCTTAGTGAGTCGGTGTATATGATTGCTTTCTTGTATTTGCCAGCGATGATTTTCCGAAATGCTTCACTCAAGGCATAAGCTTCAGCTGAAAAAATGGAAAAACTGCGAGGTACTCTCACAGAAATTGCACTTTCCGCTGTCGCGATTCCAATACCCACATGGTTTTCTGTTTTTGAGCCATCTGTGTAAAATTCTTCGTAATCCCTATATTCGTGTTGAAGTGCATAGAATTCTTGGATTATGTGTTCTGGTGGAGTGCTTTTTTTGTTGAAACGGCCTAGTGAAAACTCGCAAAGCTGTGACAGGTCGAACCATGGCGGCAGTCTTGGTGGTTTAACAGGCAACTTGTAGTGCTCCTTCAGGGATGGTATAAAAGCGGCAGTATTCCTCGAAGCGTAGGACAAGTGGTTTGATTAGGTTAGGTTTGTTGAGGTAGTGTAGGCGCCAGTTACACTTTGTGGCAATTTCGTAGCAGATGTGTTCAGGTGACGATCTTATTCTTAAAACATATGACAGGGTTAGTAATGCTCTTCGATGAAACAGAGGAGGCTCGTTGCATTCTACGTATAGACTTTGCACAGGCGATGTTCTGTAAGCACCACTGGACAGACGGAGACGGAGGTTGTGCCCCGCAGGGGCGTGTCTGCGCAAGCAGGCGTTTGGTGTGTAGCGACACCACGGACCCGAGCTAACGGGGGGTTTCTCCCCCTCCCACGCCTCGCCGTGCGTGGCTGAGCCGTGTCCGGGGAAAAGGGGATCCTGGGGGGTTGAGCCGACGCCGGGTGATTGGACCTTTAAGGCCCCCCGGCAGAGGCAACACACCCCTTTGGCCCTTGCTTCACGTAGACGGCACCCCTGGGCTGACCCACCCAGGGGAAATCGGCAGTCGCCTTTTTCCTGTCTCTCTCTCCTCTTATCTGCGTCTTTTCTTTTCTTTTAATCTTTCCTGTCCTCTCCTCTTTTCAATTCACTTCCGTTTTCCCAGGCGGCAAGGGTTAACCTTGTGTATTATGCCCAGTCTTGGGTATATACATTAGGTTATAGTGGCAGTGTATAGCTGACGTCTGCAGGTCTCTGAAATCTGCAACGTCCCCATGTTGGGCTCGCTGGTGGGTGGCCGGCACCGCCGCCGAATACTAAGACTATTTGATGGCAAACGCTTTTCCCTCTATACACGATCGCGCTAACAAAAGAGTGCGCACCGAAGTAAGCTTGATGTTCTCAGCTAAAACAAATGATGCCTTTCCTCGATTTCATGTCGTTCACAGTGAACAGCCAGACAGAACAGCCAGAAATCTCTCACCCTTTCTTGTGTCGAAATCCCTCACAGATAAGCTCGGACCTGGTTTCAAGGTAACAAAAATGGCAAGCGGAGATCTGCTTCTTGAAGTGTGTAGTAAAACGCAGCATGACAAACTGACCACCATTCAGACATTCGGTGACGTTCCTGTCACAATTACAAAGCACAAATCTATGAACACTGTCCGCGGTGTAGTGTCCGACGATGACCTGATGGCACTCAGTGAAACAGAACTACTCGAGGGCTGGAGTGAGCACAATGTAATTAATGTCCAAAGAATCAAAATCCGACGTGATGATAAAAGAAACACCTACCAAGCACTTGATCCTGACATTTGGCAGCAGTACATTACCAGAGCACATAGAAACAGGATATATCCGAATGCATGTCAGACCGTACATTCCCAATCCCCGGCGCTGCTTTAAGTGCCAGAGATATGGTCACGGATCCCCAAAGCTGCCGTGGGCGGCTCACGTGTGCTAAATGCAGCTCCCATGATCATTCCGCCGATGACTGTAATAACTCACCCCATTGTATCAACTGTGATGGAGGGCACCCTTCCTACTCCCCGGGCCTGCCCTGCATGGAAACGCGAGAAAGACATCATATCACTCAAAGTCAGGGAAAATATTTCTTTCAAAGAAGCACGAAAACGTTTTTCAATCGTAAGTCACAGGACTTACGCTGATGCGGCACTCAAGGGGCAGTGCAGCAGCAGCTTCCGGTGGCCGTCCGGACCCCAGACAGTGGGGCGACGACGAGGCCACCTGCCCCCACGGTGGGTGTGGCTAGTTCCACCCCGCCACCTAAGAAAGGACCAGCAAGCCAGTGGCCCAGCGGTCCAAAAGGCCTCCCCCTTCCGAGGAGAGGCCTAAACCTCATGCCCAGACGCGCAGCGCGCGTTCATCCAGCGTCTCTGACGAGACAATGGATATCACACCAGGCCCTTCGGCATTGCCGCCGAAAGGCCGCCAGAGCTCCCTTGAGCGTTTGCCGAGAGAGGCAAACTGAAGAGGTGAGCAGAACACAGAAACGATGACTTGACCTCGGGTCGGGTCTTCTGCGATGCAAAAGCATTTTAATAATAGCATAATGGCAGTTCAGATTCTCCACTGGAACGCTCGTGGACTCCTGCGTAACCTTGACGACATCAAGGAATTGTTGTCCGAATATAAGCCCAAGGTCTTTTGCATCCAGGAAACATCTAAAATCGTCGAACACTAACTTCTTAAACCAATATGTTATATATCGAAAGGATCGCGATAGCGGTCTATCCGCAGCTGGCGGAGTTGCTATATTAACGGAAAGCTCGATAGCGAGCCAACATTTGGCGCTCAATACTCCTCTTGAGGCCGTTGCTATTTGTGCCATACTGCTTAACACCTTAATAACTATATGTTGCATATACATCTCACCTGACCATAGACTTTCGAAAACAGAGCTCGAAGACCTACTGGACCAGCTGCCGGAACCTTTTGTATTGGTTGGAGATCTAAATGCCCACAATCCGCTTTAGGGGCGATCCGCGCTGTGATGCGAGGGGACGCATAATAGAGCAGTACTTGTTATCGTCGGGTTCGTGTTTGCTTAACAAAGGACAACCTACAGTTTATAGCGCGGCACATAAGACATACTCATCTATCGACCTCTCGATCTCCTCTCCTTCGCTCATGCCGTATCTAGAGTGGAAGGTGATCAGCAATCCCTATAACAGTGATCACTTCCCAGTAGCCTTGCAAGCAACTGGTAAGCAGGAGGGCCCCTACATTCCCTAAACGATGGAAGCTGTCTAAAGCAAACTGGGAACTCTTCCATGAGCTATCATCGCTACCATATAGCACTATAGAACACCTTGGTGTTCAGGAAATGGCAGCGTTCATCACAAAATACATCATATATGCCGCTTATGAATCAATTCCAAGAGGACCGGGCAGAAGGGCCAAAGCTAAGCCATGGTGGAATGAGGAATGTGAAAAGGCGAAAAAGGATCAAAACAAAGCATGGGGCATGCTCTCTCGCTATCCTACTGCTGAAAACTTGATAGAATTCAAGCATTGTAAAGCCAATGGAAGGCGCATCCGACGAATAGCCAAGAGAGAGAGTTGGGTGAAGTACCTCTCCTCAATTAATTCCTATGCAGACACAAGAAAAGTCTATAACAGGGCTAGGAAACTTAAGGCGCAGCCCGCTAGTCCTCTTCCATTAGTAAGCAGTCTTGGAACCACGCTTGAAAGCCAAGCCGACCGGCTAGGAGAGCACTTCCAGCACATATCTAGCTCGGACCACTACTCAAGGGCCTTTTTTGAGCCATAAGACAATGGTGGAGTCTTGCAATTTTCGTCCACAGAAACCCACTGAGGGAGGGTACAACAGCCCCCATCACAATGCACGAACTTTATGTTGCACTCAAGAGCTCAGGAAACACAGCACCAGGGGCAGATCAAATCACATACGAGATGATCAGGCGACTAGCCAGAGAAACAGTGGAATGCTTACTTGGCCTATATCCTTCTGGCTTCCAGAGTGAATTTAGTATCACGGATTTTTTTTTTTTAATTTGCGAAACGCTTCTTCTGAGTGCAAAGGCGAAAAGTGTCACGTAGTTTTTCTGTATTTCATGTTACTTGGCCGCAGTATGTTGTCCAACATATTGAACAGTGGGGCTCTAGGGGGGCGTTTTGGGGGGAACAGAGGGTATGGGTGGCACAAATACGTGCTTTTGAGTGTTTTTCTAGTTCTTACGAACAGAAATTGATGCTTAAGTACGCGTTAACACATCCGAGAATTGGTAGCACAATTGACCCACTGCCTAGGCGGCTCCCGTAAAAGTCGCTCGCGCTCAGTCGCGCCATTTCCAACAATCCTGGAAAGGCGAGAAACGCCGCGACTTTGCCCATACTTGCTAAATGGCAGCACGGGTCCCAGTAGCAGCTAAAAACGTGCTTCCAAGGAGGAGCCAAGCGCTTCGAAAGCAGTTGTGCGCTGAGTTTCATTGTCCAATATATTGGACAAATTCCTATTGCTGGAACTCAGGAGGATATAACAAAATCTTGTCCACAGGACAGATGCCGCATTCGTGGAAAGAGGCCATAATAATTCCAATCCTCAAGCAAGGCAAAGATGCATCCGATGTAACAAATTACAGGCCAATTGCCCTAACTAGCAGTTTATGCAAGTTGTTCGAAAAAAATCATAAATCGCCGTCTAATTCATTTTCTGGAATTTAATGGAATCCTAGATCCACACCAAGCCGGCTTTCGCGTAAGCCGGTGTACGACAGATAACTTAGTACTTCTAGAATCGTATATTAGGGAAGCATTTGTGCACAAACAGTATTGCCTCTCTGTTTTCTTCGACCTCGAAAAGGCATACGATACAGCCTGGCGCTATGGAATACTAAGGGACTTGGATAGCTACGGTATATGCGGAAGCCTATACAACGTTATACACAGTTACCTGTCTGACAGGAAATTTCGAGTACGGGTCGGTACAGCGCTCTCCAAAACATACATACAAGAAAACGGAGTACCGCAGGGCGGAGTTCTCAGCTGCACCCTTTTTATAGTAAAGATGAATTCTCTACGCACTGCTCTCCCACCGACACTATCCTACTCTGTTTACGTAGATGATATCCAAGTAAGCTTTCGGTCGTGTAACTTGTCCATTTGCGAGCGGCAAATTCAGCTGGGTGTGAACCGTGTCTCTAACTGGGCAAATGAGAATGGTTTTGCAGTTAATGTTAACAAAACTGTCTGTGTCCTGTTTAGTAAATCTAATACTGTTCAGCCGGCCCCTTGTATTACAATTAGTGGCTCCCCCATATGTGTGAAGAATGAACATAAGTTTCTTGGCCTAATTTTTTGATAGTCGCATGTCTTTCATTCCTCACATTAAGGCACTAAAGTTGAAATGTCTGAAAACGATGAACTTGCTCAAAATGCTGTCGCATCCATCATGGGGAACTGACAA
The DNA here is from genome assembly GCA_030522465.1 of Rhipicephalus appendiculatus. Lineage (NCBI taxonomy): Eukaryota > Metazoa > Arthropoda > Arachnida > Ixodida > Ixodidae > Rhipicephalus > Rhipicephalus appendiculatus. The sequence continues at coordinate 6,321 of JALIZH010002977.1, read as the reverse complement.
AAAATGTCTGATATCGCTGTTTAACAGTCTTGTTGAAAGGCGGCTGAACTATGGCTGCGTAGTGTACCAATCAGCCTCAAAAACAGGCACTTAAAATGCTGGACCCAGTGTACCACTCAGGCATTCGTCTTGCTACTGGTGCGTTCCGCACGAGTCCCGTTAGCAGTCTGTACGTCGAGGCAAACGAGTGGCCCATGCAACTCGAGCGTGAATGCTGTAGTCTCATGTACACCCTCAAACTATTTTCCATTCCGACACATCCCTGTGCAAAACTCGTGGCCGACACTTCTGCTCTACGGTTTTTTGAAAAGCGACCGTCTCTTCCAAAGCCATTCAGTCTTACCTGTACCGCGACTGCCGCTCAAGCCGAAATACCGCTACAACAAGTCACTAAAGCACCTTCCGTGGAGTGGCTCCCACCTTGGGAAAAAGCTGACATAAAATGTGACATGTCTTTCTGCCACATAGATAAACAGCGCCATCCTCGTGAAGCTATACAGCAGCATTTCCTATCACTACAATACAAATATCGCGACTTTCACCAATTTTACACAGATGCGTCGAAGGGTAGACACTCTGTATCTGCCGCTGCCATCGGCCCTGAATTCGCAAATTCACGAAGAGTCAACACGCACACCAGTATTTTTACCGCAGAAGCATATGCAATATTAACTGCCATAAAATACATTGTTAATCGCAACATCAAGAAAGCAGTCGTATTTACAGACTCATTGAGCGTCGTTCGTGCATTGAACAATGGCAAACCAAACAAAAATCCAGTCCTCGGTGATTTGGAAAGGCAATTAATTACGGCATATCAACGCACCTCGGAGATAACAGTATGCTGGGTACCAGGTCATGTCGGTATTGATGGGAACGAGAGGGGCGGACGCCTGCGCAGCAGTAGCCGCGCACAAAAGCAGCCTTGACGTGAACAGTGTGCCATACCAAGACCTAAAAGCACTTGTCCACTGCAACCTACGTGAGAGGTGGCAGAAAGAATGGGACCTCGAAATCAACAACAAGCTCCATAGAGTGCAACCTCGTATAAAAAAACCTAGTTTTCCCCTGCGGTGATAGATACAAAGAAGTTGTTTTATGCCGACTCCGTATAGGACATACCTATAGCACTCACTCTCATCTTTTAAACGGCTCAGACGCACCAATATGCGAGAGATGTGGAGAGAACCTGTCCGTTTTACACGTTCTCATCGAATGCACTCAAATGGAGGTAGAGCGGAAACGCCACTTTCCTGAGATATTTAAAATGCATATCCCGCTTCATCCATCACTTTTCTTATCAGACAGCCCCGTGGTTTCTTTTAACAAGCTCTTACACTTTTTAAGCGACGTTCATTTTCTACAAAGTATATTCTGGAGACATAGGTCGCAGCCCAGCCCTCAACTCTGAGGGCAAGGCTAGCCTTTATTTTGGTGATATCGGTGGCTTGTCGGGCCCTACCACGGTAGGGCCCCTTGATATAAGCCACCAGATATGTCTGTAGCCCCTGACTTACTGTAGTCCTATGTGCAACGTTTCTTTTTTATCTTTTATGCACTTTATCATCACTGCTCTCGATACCAACATTACCATCATGAAAAAATGAATTCAAGTGGCACACCAACATACCAAATAATCAGGCATTGTATTAAAATGATCGTTGTTTTGCGGCTTCACCCTTAGTACCCATCTCCACAGTATACGCTTCTAGGAAGCACGTGTCTGACATTCATTTCACATATTCTCATAATTTTAACATGTATATCTATTTTACGCACTTTTAGTGCGCTACATTTAGGCCCTTTACAGCCAAGTTATAGCAAGCCATTGTCATTGATCGCACCGATGCATTTATACTTTACATTGCTTTGGCGCTCTATGGCCATTGTTGCCTTTGCGCCATTAAACCCTAATAATAATAATAATAATAATAATAACCGAGGTTGTGTATAGGGTCAAGACGGCGGATGTATGAGTCTCACGCTGAGTCGTAGACAGCGCAACCGTAGTCTCCGATTTCCAATAGCTTATTAAGTAGCGCTCAAACTTTTGTTTCTAAAAGTCGCAACCAGTTGGCCGTAGCACATCCTTTCTTGCTGAGTGGACAGAACCTTGCAATATTTTGGGGAAATGTAGCATGGTTCTCATTGCGACCGTTCGGTGCAGCGGTAGCATTAATCTAAATGTGTAACCTCGGTACATCCAACCTCTAAGGCCCAGAATGGCCAGTCGCACTGATGACCAAGCACTAACACCCATATTTGCTAAAACTAATGCATTACACCAGTTTCTTCAACCAGACATTTTCTAACCGTGCTCTGCCTAAATTCATTTTTGAGGAGGCTGATATTTAAGAAGCCATGCAACTGATGATCTGTTCCTCTTTGTTACATGTCATGTTTTTGCCTCTGCAGTAACATAACCGTGAACAATTCTTAGTACATTTCACGTTCACAAATAAAAAAATGCCACTGTCTGATATTCCACTCCTGCTTCGGCCTATTAGACCTGTAGTATTGCAAAGAAAAAGCAATAAATAAATGTGCAGGTCAAATGTCCTTACACACTACTGCATCCAGCTTCCTCTTGTCCAAGGCCTTTGTCGGGGGGGGGGGGGGGGGGCATCCTTATTTGCAAGCCATACCTTTCCCTTCAGCGAGCTATTCTCGTGCTCTTCAGTAAACACTGCCCGTAAAAATGCCCTCGCAAACTTTGATGGCTGGGTCGGTGTGCTCAACGAAATCCTGTCAAGCAGCACACCATCTCCTATGTCCACCTGCGAAAAATAAAGAGCTGCTCATACAACTAGTTACTTCTTTACCTCAGGCAACCTTGCAGTGAAGCAATACATCCAATAATATGCTATGGAACAGAATCACACATGTCAAAGGAAGCAAGGACACTTGTTTACCAGCCTGTCATTGGACCAAATCAGCAATTTTATCTTTCATAAGAACAGCATTAGATGTAGAAATCAAGCACGTGCAACCAAGGTAATTAATATTCTGACCATAGAACAACATGCATTACCTTTTTTAAATAACGGTAACATGTTACCTTTTGTATAGTGTAATGTCTAATGCATTGTGGTATTTTTTCTTGTAACGCTTACAACACTACTTGGAAGTCGGTGATCTACGCGTTTGTCCCGCACCATGCCTCATCTTCTATACACCGGAACACAGCGAGTTCAGTGTGTGCCGCCATAATAGGCAGCACGTCGCGCCATCTGTTGCATGCGCGGCGAAGCAACACCTGGAACTGCCAGGCTAGCAGACGCTCCGCAGTTCAAACGTGAAACTACCCAGCTGGAGTATGTCTGTATGCATGTCTCGCGCTTTTCCTCGCCTGGAAATTTGTGCTGTTTTCTTGTGAAACGTTGCGAAGAGCTTCCTCGACGGTCCGGAATGTCTACAGCACGTGCATTGCCGACTGCGGAAGCCACTTTATCAGGTACGTACTATCGCGATGCAAAGAAACGTGAACAGCGGAAAGCGTGGCTTTCGACTCGGTCGAACTGCGACATGCCTTGACTGTCGCTAAGCAAAACTTGTGCGTTCAGCCGGTGTCACTGTAGCGCTAGAATCCCGCTCCGGCTTGCGCTCATGCACCGCATGTGTATATCATTTGCCAGTCATGCCTGGCACTCGGAACCCACACACGCGGTGCACGCGGTGTGAAAGTGCCAGCCAGCGCAAGATGTAGTGCTACGCCGGCTGAAAGCACAGATTCGCCTAGCGACAGTCAAGGCATGTCGCAGTTCGACTGAGTCGAAAGCCACGCTTGCCGCTGTTCACGTTTCTTTGCATCGCGACAGTACGCCGTTACATTTGTACTAAACGTGCGCAGTGTGCGTGCACGCGTGAGTCCTAATATCTCCTATTATTGGCATGCGGCCTGCGAAAGAGTACGGCAATGATATGGTGCCGCATACTACAGGCATACTGCACGCAAATTACTGCTGTAAAGCGAAGTAGCTGGCGTCACGCTTGAATACACGCAGCAAGTGTACTTACTCGTTCACTTTTACTGGGCTCGTAGTTTTTCCTGTTGATTGCAATTATCCACTGGCGGCGGAGCTCGTCGTTTTTTTGTTGCGGATGGAAATCTGTGCAATCTGAAAACACCGCACCGGCACGATTCCCATGTTGTGTTGTCATCTTCACAGACAGTGCTGAGTGATATCTTCCTCTTGCGCTGATTGTTTTTGCATCCAAAGACAGCGCAGTGGTGCCCAGACGACTTCTTGTGAGCGGGAGCGGCGTGAATAGGCGCTTTCTCGTATTTTAAGGCCCCGGACACGCCGCTTACCATGTAACAGATACACGCCTTGGCAGTTCAATACAAACATGGCGTCTGGGTGCGAGTATGCCGCCGGGAGCCTAGGCGCCTGGATGCGAGATAGGCGTGCTCTGGTCTATACTATTTCGTTCAAATATGATGGCAGATTCTTAAAGCAGGTACCAACCCAAGCCTTAACTGAATCTTCTCAGTTGCCCTCAATTTATTTACTAAGAAAATTAGGCAAAGCAAAGACTTCATCCTACATACCAAGTAAGTCCTTTGCTTCTTTATATTTATCTAGAATCCTGCTTCTTTTGGACCTGTCCTTGTCCAGTTCAATCGCAAGCTCTCCAACTCTTGCCCTCGATTCTTCCAGTTCTTCTTTGAGAATGGGCAGTTCCTCCTCCATCCCACAGCTACATTTGCGCTGCTCGGAAATTGCTGGAAAAATAGTGGTAATAGCTTCAGCATTTACACAGTAAAAATTTTAGAGTCATACAGTTATGGTCATACACTACACCATGCAGAGGCTCACAGCAAGAAAGCATGCGTGGCAAATACCTCGCAAAAGGGATGATAAAGGAAATGTGGCTGCTTTGTAGTATAAATAAATATATAAAATGAAGCAGGAAGAAACAAAAAGAATGCTAAGTAGAAAAGTTCTACCATTGATGGGACAGTTGCTGGCAAGCCCACTCAAATTTATTCACAGCAAATAGTAGGGCAATAAGTGAGAGGTTATACAAAGCACTCGACGAGCTGAAGCATGTGTGCCTGCCACCCACATAAGGGTGTTGACAAACTAAGTAGGTTTTCATCTGGGCTAGTTTGTGTACATACGACTGGCAGTTTCACTTGGCCTTGCACTGCTTTCCTCACCGTAGCACTAGAGGTAGACACCCTGCTGGAACTTGCATACCCACCAAAGCAGCGATGACACTATCTCCTCCAGAAAGACAAAAATGCCATTCAACGTCTTCTTGCTATATTCACAGGCAGCACAGGAAAACAAAAGAGAAGGTAGGCCTCGACAGGTTATTCGCACGGGTGTGAAAAATACTGTGCCCTCTTGTAGTAGTGGCTGTCACTAAGTTTTTATGCAGCCAGTTTATAGTACCAGCCTCACCTTCGGCCTTGCGGAAGAGCTCTGAGCCGCCTGGCCCAACACAAGCCTTGTTTTCTTCTGATTCATGGCCACCTGTGATCCTAAAATAATGTTGAACACCAATAATATCAATGTCATTGAAGTTTTAGAAAAGCATTCTGCATTTTTCATTGAGCAATAAGAAATAAATAAATATGTTAAGCATCATAAATGAACCGATTCGGTGTCCTCCTATTCTACTACTACGACTACCTGCAGCTTCATTACAGGGTCAACAATAAAAAAAAAAGCTATATTTAAGGAGCGAAAGAGCAGTGCTTGAAGAAACAGCTCAAGCAAATATGCTGCACCAACACAGATTTACCTTCCGTGCAAAAAGCAATCGACAGACAGTTGGCAAGCGAATTAAGCAAGACCGTCTCACATTTTCCCCACATCCTTTGCCCTACTGGGTTTTTTACTTTCCGACCAACAAAGCGGTGAGGTAAGACCATAATACATTGTCCTCTATTTTATGGCCAGTGATAACCAGCTCATTTCAATGCAGTGCAATCAGACCTGCTAGTTAGTTTGGCAAGTATGAATGCAGTGTATTCAGAAATGCCAAAGGTAAAAAAGATTGGACACTGCCATGTGTGGCTATGAATTGCTTGTAATGCTTCAACATTTAAATTGCAAGACTATGAGAGAGAAAATTAGAAGAAACCACATCACTAGAGCTAGGCAGTACAAGAACTTTTTAATTGCAAAGTAATGCCCTTGTAGTTGTTTTCACTTAACCTAGCCATTTTCATGAAGAAAACAGACGAACTAAACACGTCAAATTTGTAGAAAACCCCGCAGGGGCGTCTGCGCAAGCAGGCGTTTGGTGTGTAGCGACACCACGGACCCGAGCTAACGAGGGAGTTTCGACACCCTCCCACGTCTCGCC
>JALIZH010002976.1:0-114199 GCA_030522465.1 Rhipicephalus appendiculatus | reverse complement strand
GTAGGGCAGTGAAGGTACGTGGACAAAGCGTAGTGCTTGCAGTACTCTATCTCATGTTTTCTTATCTTTACTTTGTGCCTTTTGTACTCTACACTTAGCTCACTTTGGATACCCGCGGGCCGTTCGCTAACATAAGCTTTAAAATCCTCAAAATATGAAACAGAGGCCAAATTTTGTAACCATCGAAAATCGTGGCGCTTTACTACTGAATAAGCTTGCATTAATCGGTGTATAGGGGCGCTACTTCGAATATCATCCCGTCTTTTTACCTTTTTTTATTTTTTTTTGCGAATTTAATGTGAAGGAGATGTTGGCGCACAATTAAGATGTCGGCTACTTCCCGTAATATCTGCTTACCATGAAGAAAAAGAAAAAAAAACCACGAGTACAGATATAAAGAGGTGTCGGGCACAACTTCCCCCCGATATAATACCACAGCTATGACCGTGCCACTTAGTGTACTATATATTGTCTCAAGCGCAATCTTTTCGTGTTTTAGATCAGACGTCAGGAATCCTGCAGGAAGAGAACATTTTCATGTTTATTTCTGGCCTTTCTTCTTGGAATCGCATTATGTTTGAGACATAGTTTTCTATTGTTTCGATCCTTCAAAGATAGCAAGTTGGGTTTTGAAGCCCAGGGTTTTACATCGTATTAGCAAAAGAACATTAGCGACTACAACGGCTGCCCACAGGTGGTTCATAATAGAGATCTTTGGAAAATGGACCTTTTTCTTTTTTTTAAATTTCCTTGCGAATCAGCTTGCGCACTTTCGATCGATATACTGCGAAGTAGGTGCGCTTTATTGAAACCCACAACGGTTAGGTAGCAGAATTGTTTCTTAGGACAATTCGTTCATTGTTTCGGGCAATTATAAGCAACAATTACGGAGATGGCGAGACAGCTGTGGAGCGGCTGCTATTGTGAGGTTGCCAACAATGGTTTTATTATTCACCGTCTACTTCGTTGTTCTCGATTGTCACTAACTTGCATGCGCCTATTAACGGCCTATAGGTGTATACCACAGGTAGCCGGGAGATTTATGCGTACGACGGTTAGACGGGCGTATCTCAACACATGTAGCCAGCATTGTTTTGGCTAGCACATCATGGCGAATTGCTCTCCCACTCTTTTGTCGTAGAATTATTGAACTACTGATATACAACAGTTCTATCGTTTATGAAATGAAAAGAGCAATCTTCTTGCAGAATCTTGAGCACCTCATTCTTAGTTATGCTTCTGCTAGTGCGTTATAAAAAGTCGTTATAGAACATGCTGCTGCAGGGAGAAAGTTGTTCCTACCGTTATTAATAAAAATCTGTAAAAATAAAAAAAATTGAAAAAATTGTAGCGTACCTGTGGCTTCAGTATTGCTTCAAGAGTGCTGCACGCAGTTGATGCTTTTTGTTTCAGTGGTTTATCTGAACGCCACTTACATCATTGAAGATTGAACAGTAGAGAAGGGCTACCAGAGTACTAAAACATGGCTGAAAATCACGATGAAAAAAAAGAGAAAAACTTGCCTAGCTGTACCGAAACTGCATGGAAATGCTTCGTGTGTCCAGGGGTAGTCGACGCGAATAGTCGGTGAAATACGTATAGCTATATATGCGGTTTATTTAAAAAGTAAACGTAATTTCTGGCCGTCAATAAAAATATGTTGATATGTTAGAAAAAATTATTGTTGGTGGTTTAGGTTGTTTCACGAGCCTTCACATTTCTTCATGAATTCATTAATTTTTTAGCACTTTTTGTGGCTTTGCTTCAACATCTCTAATCTATCATCATAGAAGTCCGCGGCCTGGAAGCGAAGCAGTTCAAAACGACAGCCTCGAAATTTTTTTTAGTTTTGGTGAAGAAGTATGGCGCCATCGCATATACCTACTGTTGAATTTTGTTCAGAGCAGTAGCCACCCCCCCTCCCCTCCGTCTTCTGAGCGGTAACAACGTGAAAAATCAAGTAACCCTGCGCCGATAGCGGTCCGAAAACGGTCGTGACGATCGGTGTAGGCATTTCGAAAGCTGACGTTTTCTGTCACATCCGGCTAAATAGTGGAGAGCCCCGCAAAAGGCGATACATAAGGAGGAACGCAAACAAGACTGTTGTGTTACAGAGGGTGTCAATTGATGGACACTTTGCAAGTGCCCGCTGATCTGCTGTGAGAACATCTTGGCCAATTTTTTGTTATGCGTGGACATTATGCTTACGCGAATATTTGTATTTTGAGAACTGTTGAGCGACATTTTTTTTTATTGAACGAATGGGAGTAAGTGCTTCTGTGTTCGTTCATGTATGTGCTTACTTCTATTGTTTTGTGATTGTCCACTACTTAAAAACGTCAAATATGCAAGAGAAGAGGAATAGTCGGCGTCACACATAGACTCTAACCGGATCTTGAGTACGTTTCAGAAGGGGAAAAAATCTAATCGTTAATATTCGATGAAATCTCGAATTCAATGCTCATTCGTTACACGATTTGCATTGCTCTGGATAGTGGGTCCACCACTGCCCTCTCCGTCATGCACATTTGTATGCAGTGAGTTCTTTGTAGTATTGACGTCATGGCATCACCTTTCCTTCACTCACAACTGTACGTCTATAAAGGTAGACAACTCTTTATAGACTTCAGCGGGTAATGAACCCTTCGCGTCCGAAAACTCGGAATCACAGCGCCCACTTCGCAACTGGCGGGAGAGACCTAATTCCGCACACATTTCTGTCGGAATTCACCGACAAGCCAATGACAACTGGATGTCAAACAAAAATTCTGTGTCTTTCAGAGGCAACCAGCAGATGGGTCTGCATGTTTACAACTTTGTTCTGAGCCAACGATAGTTCGTTATAAACGAACAGGCCCTTACTTTTCGAATATGGCTCTGCTACAGCTACATGGCTGAAAAAAAAATGCCACCACTTACCGTTTTTCTCATTCATGAAGGTCTATTAATGATTTGGCGAAAAGATAACAAGAAATTCTCCCGAAACAAATCTTTTTGTGTAGCTTTATTCTCAGTCTACCATGAAGAGAAACTGATGAACCGGTGGCACATCGATTACATCGGTGATTTGAGTCTAACACGGTATCAGAAGCTCCACACAATAAGGCATGCGATTGATGAAGTCTTCTGCAGCGCGGAATGGGCAGGTATACTACCATAATGAGTGGCGGTAATAACGCCCATGTATTATCACATGCTTGCAGCCAGAGTTCGATAGCATTGAGTTGTTACGTCTCGGAACCCGCAACCAATGGTCGGAACGCGCCGACACATGATGGCCGTTTTCGACATTAAGTGCATTACTTTAAAATGTTCGGCACAAAAAAAAAAAAATGGCCCAGTTCCTTAGCATTTTCCTAAGAGGACTGTAAGGCGAAAGCCATTTTGTTTTTCTTCGAAGTCAATTGTATTGATCCCGCCTGAAAGCTTTCCGCACCCAACGTGGTTTCGCACTGCCTCTGGGATCCGAGGCATTGGAAGCTTTCTGTACCTCATGTAGTTTTGCAGTGCCTCCGTGATCGGTCAGCCTTTGACTATGTCATGTGATGACGATGTCATCCCAACCTTTGACGGTGTCATGCGGTGACGTCATCGTGTGACGTAACTTGATGTGACGTCACATTGAACGTCAGAAATTCTGGCGATTTGTGACGTCATTATGACGTCATTGGTGGCGTCATCGCATGATGACGATCTTTTGCATCACTGTTGTTGAAGCCGACGCCGTGCTACGACAGCCAACGCCGACGTTCTGTTTTCGCGATTGATGAACCACCTAAGGCTTTACCCTTTAAAATAGGAAATTCTCTTAATAGCCTTCCGCTAAAACATCTGTGACCTGGCGGCGCACCGCAGTTTAGTGAACGCAAGGTGTCATTTGGATACACCTTAGAGTTAAAACACGATAAATTGTTAAATTGAGCCATTTGGTTGGTGCTCGTGACGGAAAATTGTGTTCAGCGCTCACGAGTAGGGCGAAGGATAGAAGTTTCTTTTTGTTTGTTCTGTGCTTTGTCGTACTCGTGAGCTCTGCACGAATTTTTTCCGCATGAGCGTTAAATTACAAAGGCATAATTTTGTTTCGTACAATGTTGGTTTTCTTTCTTCTTCATAATATTAGTTCCTGCTTGTAATATCTGTGGTCTGCGCACGCGCACGTACTCTGGGTTTTTTTCTTAGGTCTGCCGTTTCATGTGAACAGTAAGTTGGGAGGGTAGCGACCGTGTGTGCGTGTTTCTTTTACACTGTGTGGTCATTGGGGTATAAAACTGTCATTTAAAGTCAGCAAAAATTGTTCTTTATAACATACCGCCATCGGTACACTATGGAAATAAGCACCAATTTAAATCAAATGATTTAAAGTATTTGCATTGTTTTTTAGGCGTCGTTTATTGCCTCGTTTTTTAAAAGGAAGTCAAATTCGTGCCTGTATTTTCTATCCACGCGTACGAAGTTACGCATGTACAGCCTATGGACCACGAGACACAAGAAAATGCTAAATATTCCCCGCTGTTTTTCTGCCGTGAACTTAGATCTGCGAAATGTTCTAAAACGCACTAACAGCATGTAAATTGCAGTTCAACCGAATCAGCATCACATTACTAGCAAATGCAAGGCATACTCAGACCTATTGGTCTCTAAACCTTTAAACCTTTGGCGTCGACTGTACATGACACACGCTGTCACTCACCTTACGCATACGTGCACGCGCACATCATAATTACTGGCTGAGACACAAGAAAATCTCGTAATTAGTTGCTTTTGTCCTGTCGCATAAAAATGACATTTCCTCTAGTAAAGCCTTAATGCCGCTAATTATGTAAGGTTAGTTACATTATATGGAGTATTCGTAGCTGTCTTAATATAGCAGATCACGTTTCTTCTATTTATCAAGCTATTGTCGAACTGATTTCGCATAATTTCCGGGGGGCACTTTGATGGTTTATTCGATTAAAAGTAATTTGTATTCTCTCTATTGCATGTTTACTTGTTCCAGAGCTGGGTGGTAAAGATTAGCAAGACGTTTTCGAATAAATTCTTTCCTGTCGGGTCGGGAGGAAACTCATTACACATATACTATGCCAAGGACTCTGGCAAGATTGCAGAAAAAATGATCGCAACAAACGAGAAAAAGAGAAAGACAGAAATAAATGAAAGATGGATAAAAAAACGGTAGCGTATTTGGAGATTATGAAATATTTTGGCAGCAGCGTGGGGTGACATTGATATGCCATGAACGAAGTGCTTTTGGCAGATGTGCTCTTCCGCTTCCGACATCGCGATATCGCTGATGATGTTTTAGCTCCATCGCTGCTGCAGCTGCTGGTGCGATGCAGTTTTAGTGTACGAGAGTTTGTCGAATGTAGACAAAAGTTTTAGTTTGAGCTGACTAGATATATATATATATATATATATATATATATATATATATATATATATATATATATATATATATATATATATATGAATTTCTAAAAGTGTTTGATACCTATAATGCGGCGATGTTGAAGCTTGACTAACATACTCAAGTCAACTAAAATCAAATTTTATTTTCAACACAACTGATTATGAGGACAAATTTTAATCCTGAATACCAACATTAGTGAGCTCTATAGACTTTTGCCGCAATATAGATTTGAGGTATTTAGGTGAGAAGCACATTTGCAAAAATTGTTGGAGCAGGCCCAACCTTATCGTAAATAGCAAAAAAACTACGTTTTTCTTAGTTTCAGTTAAAGTGACCTTTTCTGGCTCAAGACCATTGTGGGCCTTCCACATTTACATGTGGAAGGCCCACTCTGACCATACATAGGCATTTCATTATGTCATGGTGTTTCATCATGCGATGGTGGGCGTTCTTCAAACGCTTTGCAGTAATTGTTGGCATTGAGTGTAAGTACTATACCACGTGTCATACTTTGAAATTTTTGGGTAGCGTGCCAACACTAATATAAGTCAGGAACAATGCATACTGGTCTTCGCAGGAAGCTTAATTATGTTGTGTTAAGTTTACCAGTAAACTTTAATTACGCATGTTTTTATGTCTATGCTTTGCCCTTAAAAACAAAGTGATTAAGCATAAGTTGATTTTAAAGGATCTGAATAGGTATCTGAATTCGCATAACGTCTCGTTCGCATGTGATTTTTACCATTAGCCGACCACCATTGGCTATTAATATGCCAAGCATCAAAACTTGTCATAATTGTTTCTCACTAAATGTTTTATTCTAAGAGCGCTCTGTGAATATGGGCCGAGGTTTTGTGAGGCGCTTCATCACAAACAGCGCAGTGTGGGACACCAGAACACAACACTCAGCGAGCTCTCGGTCGAAAGTACTGATACTCATGGAGCTATTTCTTGAGCAAATGTCGAATATGTAGTACTTGTTAACCTGTTATCTGCGACGTGTTAGTCTGTAAGCAAAGTATATTTGTAACGTATAAAATATCAGCCCAATCGAAAATTCTCTTCCGCGGCTTCAAAGATTTTTCGGCTGTGTTTTTCTTATTACTCGTATGTCCGAAATGCCTCTGAAATTTTTGTTAGTACTACGGACAAACGCACAGCGAAAAGCATCCCATCACCTGTAAACTACGGATGTTTTTCTAACCTTTCTTACATGTGCACCAGTCTTATAGCAATGACTAAATTTCGTTTGCGATGTGCGGCATCTTCTATTCAATTACCTCATACCTTCGAGAAGGCGCATACTTTCTACAGAAGCGCTAATAAAGGCCTCGTAATATTGTTTCTAGGTTTTGAAAATTAGTCCCTGTAACAGCGCAATAATAGTTAAAAGCGTTGTGGGTTATTCAGAAACAAGTTTTCTTACTTTCTGTCTCTCTTTTTCATTTTGTCGTGTTCTCGAAGCGACATGCAATATAGCCAGTGCCTGAAAGGCGCCAACCTCTCTTAATCATCATTTCAAATTTTGAAAATTGCATAAGATCTAACAGTGTCATTATTCGCTTCAGAGAAATTCACCAACGACGTATGCGAAACTAAGGAAGTAAAAGCACCCCAAACTACAATCGTCCTCACGTAATACGTGGCCGGAAACATTCACTACCGTTTTGCGTCTGCTCTATTTTCCAGCCAGTATAGTGCACATCCAAGCTCCCTGCAGAACCGCTTAAACAAGAACGCTTGCACTGACGTAGACGAGCAAATTGACTCGAGCTCACCACGTAAACCCTGTCCATCCTTTAGCGCCTTGTCGCTGCTAATGGCGTAACAGGTACCAGGGTCAATTTATACGTACAGCCACAGCTATGGCGTACACGTGCGTGCGACATCGGTGTCGTATATTTTCCGGATGCGGCAGTACGCATCTCCCATGCCTTCGCGGCGCAAATTTATGTCACTCCTCTACACTACACACGCATAAAGCACGGAAGCCCGCGATGCGATGCGTCGCTTAACATTTCACGTCTATCAAGTTTTTATGCCGCTTGTCTGCACTGCTATGTGCTGTGTATCGCCGGGGAGGGCGATAAAATAAGAAGCGCCATATAAAATTCTCTATGTGTTTCGGGGCCCACGTTATCCATTCTCGAGTCGCGTGCCTATGGGTATACCACGTTGCGTACGGTGTCCGGAAAGAAGAAGGCGCTCTCGTCACTGTCACCGACGAGTCCGGGATTCTCGTAATTAAGCGTATCATGTCGGTCACACACCGGTGGCTTGGTGTTTCCGCGGGCGTCATTCCAGCGCCATTCGACGGCGCTACCGGCTGTCTTTTATGTTCTGACGACGTGTCACTTTTAGCGCTAACGACGCACCGATGTTGTCGTGAGACGTAGTTCACTGACACACGCTGGTTATACCGGAACAACATAAAAGGGGCCATCTCTGGCAGGCATGATTTGTGGGCAGTATTGCGTAGTGTAACTTGAGTTTAACTATGAATGTGGTTTATTTTTGTTCTCCTGTCGCTGAACTTAAATTAGAAAAGAGGTATACGTGTGTGTTCTTCCGATGGCATTTTATGAAGTCCCAGTTGTCACAAATGACTTTCTTCAACGGCTGTAGAGCGTCATGAATCCATGCGATTAAACACTCCTCCTGCGTCGGTGTAAAAGTGCATCTCGTTGACATAAAAAAAAATAATACGTAGCGGCAGTATACTATACAACATCATACATTTCCTGCTATCCGCCTATATATCTTGCTGGCATTTATGTCTACTCGATGCGCCTTCACACATCACAGCTTGGGTCTAAGTATCATAAGACACGTCGGCAGTGTGATTTTTCATCGTCACTACAACATCGAGGTGCCATTAAGACAGAGTGAGGAATGAATGAATGTTAAGCGGAGCTTGATACAAGCGACTTTTAAAGCGTTAGTTCTAATGCTTGTTATCAGAGCCATTCCACATTCAGAATTCCAAGAGCAAGCGACCAATGCTGCTTCTTAGTACTTGATGGTCGTATGTCCCGTATGTACGGGGCAGTTTAGGAATTGTCGAAATTTCCAAGGTATGCAGTAATATTGTGTAATAAAACCTAATTTTACGGTAATTAGCAACCCTTACAATTTATGCTAAAATATTGGTACAACTGCGTCTTTTGCAGATAAGAAATATCACTGGCATTATGCATCGTTGCTGTGTGTATGCGAGTCACCACCATCGGTCGGCAAAATTACTCATGAGTAGACTCACTCAGATTCCGCTAATGTCGTGAGTCTGAGTGAGTCGACTCATGAGTGAGTTTGCCTAGCTATGATCGTGGCTCCGGTAAAGTCGTGAGTCTAAATTAATCCGGCTGAATAATATGCTGGTAAGTATGAGCCCAAGCGAGTCCGTTTGAGAAAAACTTGGTGAGTCTATGTCCGAGTGAGTCCGGTTAAGGAAAATTTTGGTAAGTGTGAGTTATCGTGAGCCCTCAGAGCAAAACATAATCCTTGAGGGAGTCTGAGTGAGCTCCAATTTTTTTTTTGGTGGCCTATGGTAATTTATTCAACTGAGTACATCACACTACAGAAATTTAAAGCAACGCACTGGAATTGTTTACTTATAATTGAGCGAAGTAACTGGATGAACCATGCCTCTCGGACCTTTTTTTATTCTTAATTTCAGCCGTGAAGTGAATTAGTTACAGAGAACTAAATTAAAAGCAGAGTAATTCGTTGTCTTTATTAGTGTCGACATGGATGCGATCCAGAAATACTGGTAATAAAGTGCTACGGACGCTCAGTGCAACTAAATTGCCTTGTTTGGGATTGGTGACAGATGGTTCACGTGCCCCTATTGCTTTGGTTAGATTGCTTTTGAATAAGTTTCTCTGAGTTTCTTTGTGCATGCTATTCCCGCACTTTTCTTTGTGCATAAGTGACCTCATTGTGGTACATATGTTACCGAAAGCTATGGCAATCATCGCAATGTTTTTGGTGCCGAGTAGAACAACAGCAGCAACATAAACAAATAGCGCGAAGCCCTCGTCAGTATGCATATTCAGCAAATATATCTTCATGCGCAAATATCAAATATGCCGAATAGTAATCCTCAGTAAATGTCCCAGACAGCTTAAATGCCGTCGAATACGTTCTACCTATATAACACGTTAGTACTCTTGGTAGGTAACCATAAAGGTATACCATTTTTTGAAATGTATTTAAGAAAAGGTTTTTCTATAAGTGTAGGGGTGGTTACTCCTCCCGTTTTACGCAATAGCTGTCATCCTAAGTTTGTTAACAACCACAAAACTAGACGAATGCTCAAAGTACTCATCATCATACCCAGTGAATGTACTGTAATGTAAATGTTCACGTAGCAGGAGAGCTCGCGCACCAAATGGTAAATGTCCGCACGCCAGGTATTGGTGATATGACACAATGCCCAGACTAAGAACTTCAAAGTGTATAGTATGTTCTTCGCAGAATCATTTTGCTTGTTACTGAGGATAATGCACGTACGCGATGTTGTTTCACAAACTTTGTTTTGATTAGTGCTTGAGTCCCGTTAGAAATGAAATATCCTTGAAAATGGAGTGCCACCGGAGACAATGTTTCGACTATTGGACTTGTCTTCGTCAAGGCAGCGACAAAAGGCGAGCGCTCCATCTTCAAGAATTTTTCGTCTCTTCAAGATTCCATCTTCCCCCCCAGCTTTTGCCTGAGTCATGTTAGGGTGATCACAGAAGTTACTGAAGTTCTCTCAGTTTATGGAAATAGCTATCGCGCGTTAGCATGAAGCTGGACAAGATGTCTGTTGGCGTATTTTTGTGTATGAAAAAGTGCATGTGTTATAGAAGTATGTGAGTGTGACTAGGAACTGTAATTTTGCCACTAAAAAGTGCTCGGAAGATACAAGTCTCTACTAAATAAACTGCTCCCATGTTGCTCTCATATACGTATAAATGCGACTCCAATAATTATATCTATTTAAGTTTGCAGAATAGGGATAAATGCAGGCTTACTTAGATTACGAGCCAAATGAAACTATTTGTAGTAGAACATTGCTTTGTATCTTGAAATTGTTATATTACATTACGTCAGTATTATTTTCGAACAGAATACGAACGATGGGTGATCAAGTCGGCTTAGTCAGAGTGGTGGTTCATTTAGGTACAGCTAGTAACTGTAATGTGGATTTTTTATCCACAATACACATTTTTGATGTACACACATTTTGTAATGTAGCAAGACATGTAGGAAGTTTCGCGGGCATGCGTAACGTCGGCGGATGTTTGGTTGTCCCTTTCCTGAGTGTTAGGCGGCAATATCTGCGAAAGCGAAATTGTCAGGCCTTCACTGGCTGCCAGCGTGAGACCTCTGCAGCTGTGGCGGGACTCAAAACGTCACGGCACACAATAGGCTCGAAAATAGTTTGCTTCAAACAGGCGTACCTACAGTATAAACTTTTCAATCCGGCCCAGCGGGCGATCTCCCTTTTACAAAGTTAGGACAGCTATGCACGCGTGTGCAGGAATAACAAGCCAGTGGCAGCCCTGAAAAATAAAATATACAGAATCAAGTTCGCGAGAAGCCGACGTACCATGCAAACTCTGGAAAGAATGTCGTCGTGCTGTTGTGTCGACCTTTGTGCCCGGGCGGCGTTTGGAGAGCAATGCGTTAGCGTCAGCGGGAGCAAAAAGTGTCGTTGCCGTCGCGATCGCAGCGAAGCGAAAGGCGACATTGATATAGCGAGCGACTTACCTGCTGCGTCGGGGTGGGAGTTGGGCGTGCCGTATATATTCGGAGGTTCCTGCGTCCCCGTAGCCGTCTCGCCGGCGCCTCTAGCTGCGCGTGCGTCCTCAGAGTTGTTGCTTGTCATAGCAAGACAGATGCCTCGAGATATCGCGACAGGGAAAGAAAGGGTGGTAGACCCCCGTTGTTGCGCAAACAAGACAGCCGTGACAGTCCTGACAATAGAAAGGCGGGTTGGAACGGCTTGAGTAAAAATAAATAAATAAAAAAAAACGTCTGAAGCCTGAAGGCGTTCGATATTTCTAGAACTGCGTGCGGCCTGTGTTGTTGCCGCCGACACGAGCAAAAACTGCGGGGACTCTCGGAAGCTGCTTTACCCAGGCTTACTACGCCGTGAGGGTCAACGGGTTTCAACGAACCGTTTCTTTTATTTATTATCTCTTATTTCTTTGGTGCTCTTCATCCGAGCCACGGGTCTGACGCTTCGGTCTCGCTCGTAGCACTTTACTGCTTTTCGAACATAAGAGGGAAGAGATTGGCGCTTATCGCTGAAAGAAAGAAACAAGAGAAAAAAAGAGGTGAAATGGGCGCGTCTCTTGAGCGAGAACGCCCATTGCAATTGTCATGACGAGCGGTGTTCGCGTGTGTGCGTGTTTGTACGCGAGGCAGCTCGCTTCCGAGTGGTCGGCCGGATGAGAGACTTATACAGCCGGAGGCTGCTGCGGCGACACTTCACTTTCCGTTTTTCCCTTTCCATCGTGAGTAGGCTACTCGTGTACTTAAAAACCATTGTTCCACTCTTTTCACTCGTACAACTTTTGGAGTCTCTCTCCGCAGCAGAGACTGTGCGGCGCGCGTCTCTGTATAACATATACTTTACACCACCAGTTTATGGGGTGCTCATGTGATTTCGAGAGGCTGTATCTCTTTTCGATGGCTTCGATGTGTGTGGTGCTCTCAGAGTGGGTAGAAAGGAAGGAGGATCCAACGTTGGTTCCGACAGCAGCTAGCTTTTCCCGGACTGTAGTTTTCCGCCCGGCGAAGTCGACAAAGAGATGTTTTGGTGGCGCCTTGGACAGTGTTTAAGTGGATTGCTAAAGCTTTTATCCGCGGTTCTGTCGAAGTGAAAGCGGCGCTGTTGCTTTGAAGTGCCATGGCACGCTCCTGTCCTCGAAAATTGATGAAGTATTCTTTATTCCTCGATGTTGAAACAGCGACCACCAATATTATTATTGTATTTATACGACTCCTCTTTGATCCCCATTCTCTCGTTTCTGAACTCAATCTTATCGCCAGTGGTTCCAGAAAGATAAGTGGTATTCGTAGCTTAAGTTCTTTGTAGAGCAATGCCGGCTGTAAGCTAAATTCTCTGATCACACAGAGTACCCATGTGTTTGGCTCTAAATCAGACAAGGTATATTGCTTATCTGTGTCCCCCCTTTAAGCCTTTCAGAAAGACAGGCTGGCAGCTAGCACCAATGAAAGTAACGATTTAGGCATGCCGAGTCCTGGATGATTATTTCGCTGTCTTGCTGTATTTTAGTTCTCTTTAATATTCTGTTAGTTCTCATAATATTGTGTCTAACAAAGAAAAACGAGCCCTTAAAATTTCCACTTCTTTCCTGTAGTGCAGCAAATATTAGAAACAATACGTATGCATAATCATTAACGATAGTACTCTGTCTGTAATGATTCTTGTTTGCAAGTGGTTTTATTTGTCAACCATAAGTAATGATGAGTACACTTCACCCCCCACAAAGCAGCCATGTTCAGTGAGAAAAACATGTTATCTTGGTAGGCGTTCGTGTGACTTTTGCGTCAAGTTGTGCCAGGCTTATGATGTAACCCATTCTGTTACATGTCGTGTGTTTTCCTGCCTGATTTAGCCTCACGTTCCCGTAGGATAGCATCTTAAAAATGCATGACATATGATCGATCACTGGTGCACTCAATGAAGTCGTTCATTCGAATTTATACCAAGAGCAACTACACACTGTGCTGCATTATTGCACGATAGTGCTCGTGGTGCAGTCAGCAGCACGAACAATGTGAACAGGCTTTGTACAAGTGAACGCATGCAACGTAATGCACGTAACAGTATTTACCCACATTTTTTTTCAAGAAGGAAGAATTTGTGCATCACTCAAGAACACGGACCCCGATTATTATCCAGGGCTATCAAGCTTGATGCCCTTGCTAAAGTGACAGCGTGAGAACTACGCAGCGCTATAGATATTGCCACGCGCGTTTCTAATTTTCATAGTAGCTGTATTCGGTTTTCGCCCACAAAGACTGTCAGCAATGCTCAGCGCAAACCGCGCCTCTTTGTTCGAGAAGCTTCCCGATTATTTTAGATCGTTTTGTTAAGATTGCACGCAAGACGCGAACACTCGAGCTTATTCCAGAGCTTGCGCGACAGCCAGTGATAAGGCTGGAATATTCGATGCCACAGGTATAAATGCCGACGCACTTCACTGCTCGTCAGTTGATCGACGGCCGACGCTCCGTTCGCCGCTACCTGTGCCAGTGTGCATAGCTGTAATCTGACTTTACGTTTCACGGCCACAAGTTCGGCCAAATAAACAGTTTCTTCTTTGACCCGCTGACTGTTGCCTTCGTCGACGTCACGACCACGTGACAATATTGTGAGACATTCATGTTTGCGCACTTGCCCGTTATCTCATTTTCAGGCAGCTGCGAAGCGCAAAATGAGGGCTGCTTGTTTTGGGCTACTCACATAAGCCCTTATATAAGCCTTTATTAATATAATGGCTGCCTATGCGTTTGGGCATGTGTTATTACGAATTTGCTAGTGCATCCCCTTTATTTGTCCAAAATTTTAACGAAGATGTTAACGGAGATGTCCTGAAATTTCGTGGCAAGTTCAGACAAAGTCTGCTCTTTGAGTACTTCCTTATGATCACTGTGCCAAGAAAAGGATAATTTGATAAGTACATTACGGTTACTAGCGACGTGCGTGTTAAATGTTTGCTCTTAAAATATGTTTACCTCAGTGGAGCAAGAAGTCACTCTGCGTGTAATGTGAGAGCTCAATCAATAACATTGTTATGCGAAAGTCATCATAGTTCTCTGTCGTTCTTGTTCAAAAGCCTGTAATTATATCGAAAACATTTGGCCTGAAATTGCAGAATTAAGAAAAAAACTTGCACGGCTCACTGCATTCATGAAAATTGTTTATTACGTGCATGCAAATATGTTGCATATTCAAATTATTTGCTGTGTTTTTTCTCATGCAATTTCTTTTCTTTTCGGCTCACTTGATGATACACCATGCTGAACTTTGCTTGCAAGTGGCTTTATTGTTTACCAGCGCTGTTTTGATTGAGTGCCTTCCCATGAACCATCGTTCGGGCACCTGCAAAAGATACATACGTGTTTCAGTACCAAAAAAGATAGATATATTGTTATAATGTATATCATCAGTCAAGGAATAAATATAAATGTACACTCTCCGTAGCACATATTAGACTTTGAAATGGAATGACAAATAACTTTTTTGCTTAACGTATACTTGTCGTTGAAGTATTCGTTTTAATTATTATACTGTAATCGACAATATTGGTCCTTCTTAATTTTTTATGTGCTTCACTTTCAACTTAGCTGCAGAACAACTATGGTTTTCAAAAAGCAACAGCAAGAAGTTTGGCGATTCCAACGCACCCAAAGCAGCTAAATAATTGCTATGCTTCAAGAAATATGAAGAGATGTGTGATTTTCGTTGCTAAACGCTTGTTTCACCCTCTTCAATTATTTTGAATACCTGAAGGGAAAATAAAACCTTGATTTTAGGTTTCGGTTTTTTTTAGTGAAATTAACATTAATCCCGATGCGCCTTTATATGCTAGTTAAAAATTATTCACTTGGTTTCAGTTGGTCTAAACAAAAGAGTCTTTTCAAGTACATGAATGACAAAACGACAGTTAAGATTGCCCAACTGCATCATCCCTTAGTTTTTTTTTCAAGCAAGGATTATAAGTAAACATCCCCTGTGTTTAGGAACTTCATGAGTACACTTAAAGCTCACGAAACTCAGACTACTTACAGTGTCTAGGTGCCCTGTTCTTCGATTCTAAAGATCGATAAATTAATTGAAGACGTTGTTTGAAAATTAAACACAGTTGCTGGTCTTGGAAAAAGTGGTACAGGTTTAGATAACACGTTTTATTTACGTTTTACTTTAGCCTTCTATGTAGGCTGCTTGTTCTTAAGAAAACTTGAAAAAACAAGAAAAGCGCACTTTGTTTCATACTCATTTTTTGTAAAAAAGTCTCACGAAACCTTGCTGCAACCATCTTTATATAATTATTCAAAATGCCTACATTAGTTCTAGAACCTTATTTGACACCAGTGAAAATAGAGAAATTACAAACGTGCAGCGTGCTCATCCTGCAGGTTTTAGAATTGTTTACTTTGTTTGCTTCATTTCAGTAAGTAGTTATGCAATCAACAATACTTAACCTGCATTAATCACAAAAATATCAGCGAAGGTACGTGCGGTGAGCTAAATGAGTGTCATTTTCGCATCCATTTAAAGCATTAAGGAGCTGTACGAATTCAGAACACACTTGCCGACTACTTCGCTCTCAACAATAATCATATTTTAATGCCATACCTGAACACTAAGCGCTTGTTGTGGCAATCGAAGTTGCAGTTCCCGAACATTGTTTAATGCAAGACATCAGTTTTCTGTGGCATATTTCAGTATCGCACGCATGGCTTCGCAATCATACACATTTCTTTATTTGAGATCAGGAAAATATTTACCTTTTCTGCACTATTGCTGATATGTAAAAACGTTGACACGTCGCCTATCACAATGGCAAACGATTATTACGTCAAATTTACGGGTATAATTGAATATGAAGCATTCAGGTTTCAGGTTTGCTTGTAATGACGGTTTTTATTCAAAATATTTTTTACTGACGAACAAAAGGAGAGTTAAATCACCCTTTCTGAATTTTAGCATTGCCATTTTTTGGGCGTGTTGGTAAACGGTATTTGAAAACATCTTTTGCGCTAGCAAACAAGGACGTAGGGAGACGACAACACAATGCGCTAACTTCAACAAGTTTATTTCCAGAAAACACCACCTATTTAACCATGCACATCAACGCCACCACTCCACTCAGCAGCCAACCAGAAAGGCCCTCTCCCGATCTAAGAGCTCAATTGACGGTGCACTTACACACGTGTCACTATTTTGAGAGATAGCTTGGGCTTCAATAATCTCCCTCACATTTTTATCTCTGTGCTTCGCCAGTACCGTGCAAGACCCATACATTGGTGCGCAACCGCACTCCAAACAATGCACAGACAAATGACCGTAATTATTTTTGTTTCTAACGTTTAATTTGTGTTCGCGTAGACGATCGTTATTGCATCTTCCCGTCTGACCTATGTACTTATTCCCACTGCACACCACCTCTCATAATCTCAAGAAAATGGCTAGTCGGGTGGACGTTAGTGTAGTTTTCACAGCACCGGAAAAACTTGGCAGGTTATGTCGCTTAACGGACGCGCACCGCCAGCCTGCTGTTGGATGCACCAAGAACCATCGCGAACCTCTTGTGGAATGTGTACAAGAGGTGGTTTATGAGCTCCCGCTGACCTGTGGGAATAAGTACATAGGTCAGACGGGAAGATGCATTAACGATCGTCTACGCGAACACAAATTAAACGTTAGAAACAAAAATAATTACGGTCATTTGTCTGTGCATTGTTTGGAGTGCGGTTGCGCACCAATGTATGGGTCTTGCACGGTACTGGCGAAGCACAGAGATAAAAATGTGAGGGAGATTATTGAAGCCCAAGCTATCTCTCAAAATAGTGACACGTGTGTAAGTGCACCGTCAATTGAGCTCTTAGATCGGGAGAGGGCCTTTCTGGTTGGCTGCTGAGTGGAGTGGTGGCGTTGATGTGCATGGTTAAATAGGTGGTGTTTTCTGGAAATAAACTTGTTGAAGTTAGCGCATTGTGTTGTCGTCTCCCTACGTCCTTGTTTGCTAGCGCAAAAGATGTTTTTAAATCACCCTTACAGCAATTGTTGAGGAGTAACATAATATTGCCTGTTGAACTTTTACACAATGTGAACTTTTGCCTATACCTTTATTTCATTATGTACTAGTGTATGTATTATGTATTAGTGTTAGTATACAGTATATATGAGAGCTCGTAAATCTGCGCGAAAAAAACAGCTTTGCTGCAGAACATCTTGCAGCAGTAACATAACATCAAACGCTGTTATCCAGACAGACAAGCGCGATTGTATATGAATCAATCTATTATTTCTTCACAAGAAACTATTACTTCTTCACAAGGAACTATTACGTTTTCACAAGAAATGTGGGGTTGACGGAAAAAAATGCACAGAAACTGCAGCTTAAGAAGGCTCCTACTCCCTACAGAGTCCATTGGCACAGCAAATATAGTTGGGAAGGAAATAACAAACCATATAGGAGATTACACATATGGAACATGGGCACTTTGGGCTGCTAAACGAATACTTTGTTATTTTTGTATCTAGTGCCATGGAATAATAAGTTTATGAAACGTCACAAGCCCAAACCCGAGCGTTTTCATGTGTATGTGTTTACCGTAGAGCACTGCTCGTTTAGTTGATAAGGGTGCCAAACGGCTAGTGTATGCTGCCCAATATGACTGCACGAAAACCCATCTGTAAAATAGTCTATGTAAATGTGGGCACCTCTAGGGAGTGAGAAAAACTGACAGAAAATTAGTAAAGGCCAGAAAACGCTTTGTTATGACATATCATGATACAAAAAAAGCTTTCATTAACACGCTTCGTAATTAAAATGCTATGACAGTAAAAACAAACTAAGATACAAGTAAGCTCAAAAACGTCATAAACGACACTTTCTTAATGAGTGATGCAAGCAATAACTGAAAGCCAAACTTGAGAGCGTCAGCTATAGGCGTTATCAAAAGGGCTAGTACTGACCTGTTGCTAAATTTCTAAGTAAAATAAATCGTAAATGTAAATCACCGCACGGATTCAATAAAGAGACCAAATTTCTTACATTAGCGTGTTCCGGATTGGAGAGTGCCGCCATTTGTCGTGCGTTCACCTGCGAAGAGTCAAGGCAGAAGTCAATGGGCACTTTGTGCCTGCAGGTCAATTGCCTGCTCTTTTTTCTTTCTTTTTTACACGCGACATACAGGACATTCATACAGGGCATTTACACTGGTAATGAACGCAAGCGTGAAATGTGACAGACGTATCGACCTTCTTTATACATACAAAGAGGCGTAATTTTCTCTTTATGTGTAAAAAAGGTTTTTTTTTATAAATTAGCCTATAATATAGATTGAAATGCCGGCTATTGACCTATGGATATTCAGCATGTAATTAAAGCTTTTCCTTTCGCTATGTCTGATGCATTCGCATATTTGAAAAAGTGAAAGCTTGGCAATGTCGGGTTATTGTTAACGGGAAAGAAACGATGGTGCTGTATCTAACACAGTCACGGTGCAAGAGTAAATTAACCACGTCACACTCGATCAGGTTTGCAAGAAGTTGCATTTCTTCTCAAAATATTGATGCAGATATGCCAATATTTGTCGATATAGGAACACTGCAGGAATTGTAGACGATGCATGTTTGAAGTACCCTTAATTAGTCAATGAAGGTGCGCTAGAGATCCCGGACTTGAACAAGCAGCTGTGACAGGGATTTCGCGTACTACGCAGGAGTCATGGACTTGGCTGACTGCGTGTGTATGTGTGTGCTGTTTTATGGGCAGTTTTTCTCCCTCTTTCCACTCTTTCATCTCCTTTCAATCTCCTCTATCCCGTTTCTATGTGTAGGGTAGCAAACCGGTTATCCTGGACTGGCTAACTTCCCTGCCTTTCCTTCTTTACTAATTCTTCGCTTCCCTGGTTCTCTAGAAAAAAAGTATTTACTACACACTGCTTGAAGTTTCGTGTGGTCTTAACTTCTAGGGGTAAAATATTTCAGATTATTGTACCACTGAATTCAACCACTCTTTCGCCGTATACATTCTAACACTTTAGTAAGTTCAGGTTGCCTTTTAGAGCATGCCTTGTGTGTCCTCATGAGAGAAGGCTGTACACAACGCATCTTACCCACATTTCGATCTAAAAGTTCAAGAAGTAATGATTCTTTGCCGATTCCTTGTCTTCTTTTTGTCCATCAGTATGTTATTCCTTAGTCTGCTTTAATCTTCCTGTGTTTCTTGATGACCATCATAAAGTTGCTTCAGACTTCATTTTTTTTCTGACAGAGATGACGGTGCCCTGCACTTCAAAGGACAGCTAAGAAGCGAATGTAATAGCCGGAGGCATTAGCAATAAATACCTAGAAATAGCATGTCGGGTTCCTGATGAACTATGAATGGAAATGTCTCTGTGAAAGCAAATACATAATGTCTTATCACCTTCGCGTTTTATAGTGATTTGAAAATGACCAAACTAATGTCTTGGTGCTCATCAGCTTATTGTTTTTTTTACTGAAGTAGCTTGCCGCAGTTAGGCTCTAACACCGAATCATCGTTTTTTCCTCAGCAGTACCATATTGCGTGAAATATTTTTGGCGTTATTTGTCTGCCGTATTCGCTCAGAGAAGCGACCTTAGCACATACGCCTGCTTCAAAAGAGGGAGAGAGAGAAGGAATACAGGAAAGGCAAAGAAATTAACTACATAACGTCCAGCGTTACGCCTGCTTTAAAAATTATGAAATGGGGGTGGATTTGTGTTTAACTTTTGTTGTTTTCTGGGATATAAAACGTGCACATATAAAACGTGCACATTTTGAGCGGGGGGCGTCGAACGCCGACGAGTTCAAACGCGGGTCACGTCGGCTCCCGCTTTTTTCATGACTGTGAGACGCCTGTTGCTTCAGGACCCACGAAACCTTATATCAGAAGAACCAGTTCTTCGAGAGGCATCTGCGGATACAGAAATCTCAGGTGGGGGACACTTTCTCGATATTTTATCGTCAAAAGTCTCTACCCGCTACGTGTGCGAACGCTAGGACTAGCGTCGGTGAAAAAGAGCCCCGCGCCGCCGGCCGGGGCTGCGGACTGAAACTCGAGTGGTGCGCGTTCCCACGAACTTCAAGTGACTCGATATGAGTTTTAACCAAAGATGACAACGATATGGAAGACATTGGACACGAAAGAGACGCTGGTCAACTAGACGACAACAAAAACCCAGGCCAAGACGACGATGATAGTACAAACGGATGGACTTACGTTACATACAAGAAGAAGAAAGACGCCGAGCGCAAGGAGAGTGCTACATCCAAGTCGAATTTCTCGCCGCCCAATCCACGCAAGGCGGGCCAGATGATCACCGACAGGATTCTAAACTCAAGTAAGATGCCCAAATTACCTGAGGGCGATGTGAGAGTAATCATAAGACCGAGGGACGGACTGAATATCAGGGCCACGTGCTCGGCCTCGCTAGACGAAGCTATCTACGAAGCAGCAGGCCTTACCAGGGATGACCAACTAACAATCTGCCCCAACCTTACGCAGAACATAGTAGTGGTCAGCACACCTGAAAGCGCCACAGCAGAAAGACTCAGAAGAATTAAGGAGATCCAGATAGAGGGAAAGACGCACGAAGTCAATGCATACGTGTCTGCACCGGATGACACTGCCAAAGGCATAATACGAAATGTCCCTCTGAAATATACACAAGAATACCTGCTCGAAGCTCTGGTTACCAATAGGAACCCGTCCCTGATCCATGCCAAGAGGCTCGGAAGTACGACCACGATCATACTCCTTTTCAACGGCTACAGGGTGCCGACATGGGTGTACTTCAAGAGCACGATCACCAGAGTCTCGCTATACAAGAAGCAGATAGACTTCTGTAAGGAGTGTGGAAGACTTGGGCACAGACTCGACGTTTGCCCACGTCCGGAAGAAAAACTGTGTACAGGATGTGGAATGCGCAACCCAACGCAAGAGCATGACTGCAAACCACGATGCAAACTCTGTGGAGAAGGCCACCCCACGGCAGACCGCCTATGCAGAGCTAAATTCAAGACACCGTACATAGTGAAACAACGTAGATGGGCAGCCAGGGCCGAAGAGAGGGAACCATCGGTTTCACCAGACGCCACCCAGCCAGACGCAAGACCACAGAGAAAAAGCAGAGGAACATCGAGGTCCAGGTCGAGATCCACAACAAGATCGAGATCCAGGAGCAAACCCAGGGAGGGGACACCCGCCGGAACCGGCCCCAGGAAGCGGTCCCTCTCGCGAGGGAAGAGCCAGCAGCCCGGGAGCACGAGCCAGGACGCGAGCTTCACGACAACAAAGGTGGGCTGGTCAGACGCCGAAGTCGGGCGCGAATCGGGGAGGTCCGGAACCGCGAGAAACAATACGGTAGATGAAGAGACGCTAGGCTATAAAGAGGAGATCAAGCTATTACGCCAAGAGTTAGAAAAAGAAAGAAAGCAAAATGCAGAGTTAGCCAAGAAGGTAGACGAGCTTTGTAACGCGCTGAACAACACACCCCCTAAGGCACATAATCCTGCCCCCCAAGAACCAATGGAGGAGGTTATGCAGGAGGGGGAAGGGCCGGCGCAGTTGGGCACCAAGCGGAAAGTCCAGGCAACGAAATCTAACGAACAGGAAAGCGTAATCCAGGACGTAAAGAGACCTAGGTCCAGCACAAAGAAAACAGACATCTTAGAGGAAATGATCGAAAAGCTATCAGAGAAAATGGATAAAATGTTTGAGGTTTTGGCAACACGAATGAACGACATGGAGCAGACAGTACAAGCGCAAAAATACGAAACGATTCATGAAGCCCTAATGATGCGAGTTGTTGCAATAGAAAAGCGGATACAAACACAGATTGACAGCCAAGTGTCACCAGCTCCGCAGGCAAATGCGCCGAACACGGCCAACCACGGTGCCCCACAACCTCCGGTAGCGCCCAATGGCCAAGGACGCAACACCCGTTGCCCCGCTACGTTTGTACATGATGGCTAAGAACAAGAAGGAGAGTCTGCGTATATGGCAGTGGAACTGCCGCGGCTTTGAGAAGAAACGATCGGTATTAACGCAATATATCAAAGAAAATGTAAAGAAAAAGCCAGACGTTATCATTCTTCAAGAGACTCTCTGCCACGCCAAACTGGCAGGCTATACAACCCACCAGCAACAAACTGAAGGCAAAGGTTGGAATATTCTTACGTCCACGCTGGTCAGAAAAGGCCTAGTCGCCATCCAGCATGACACGAAGGTGACGGACATTAGTCACATTCTTATCGAAATCATTCCACGCAACAAGAAAGAAAACAGCACCTTCGTCCTAAACATCTACAGCAAACCCTCAAAAGACGGCAGAAAACACAAATTCGACGAGCTCATATGCGGGACAGTGGACATTGCGGGCAATAATAGGCTTGTCATAGGGGGGCGACTTTAACGCACCTCACCAGCTATGGGGCTACCCTTACAACACAAAGAAGGGGGAGGGACCTCATTCAAGTCATAGAGCAGGCGGATCTAACGACGCTCAACGAACCATCATCCCATACGAGGATTGGCGCGGGCCTCAATAGAGACACCACACCAGACCTCACCCTCTGCAAGAATGTGGGGCAGGTTACGTGGGAAAATACCTTCGAGGATCTAGGTAGTGACCACAGGATTGTCAGCGTCACCATAGGAGACGCGGTTCTGCCCCCAAAGCTGGCGCAGACCAAGCTCGTAGACTGGGACAAATTTAGGAAAAACAGAGACGAGAAAGAACAGAAACCCATCACGAACATTGAGCAATGGAATCACGAATTACTAGAAGACGTCGGGAAGGCCACTATTGACGTAGAATGGAACGACTGGGAAGGGGACGAGCAGCCAAGGGTGGACAGCAGAATGGCGCACCTAAAACAAGCCAAGAAATCGATCCAGTTGCGGCTCCAAGCACAAAAACACAACATAAATCTGAGAAGAAAAATCACAGAATTAAACAAGCAAATAGAAGAACACTGCGCAGAGCTCTGCAACCAGGAATGGGACGAGGTGTGTAACACCATGGACAAGAACATTAACACAAGCAAGACATGGAGGATTCTTCGACACTTACTCGATCCAGCAAACACCAAGGCGGCATCGAGAGCTGAGATGGCTAAGATCAAGCACCAATACAGGGGCAACATGAAAGCATTGGGGGAAGATATTGTCCAAACGTACCTTGCGAGACCCCCCGGGCATCAATCACAAGGAGTACGAGGGCTCATCTAACGAAGATCTGGATAGGGACTACTCAGAACAAGAAATAAGAGCAGTCCTGCAGAACCTCAAGACAAAATCAGCCCCCGGGCCTGACAGGATCTCTAACAAAATCCTCCGGAACCTGGACGATCAGGCGATACAGCACCTCACAGATTACATCAACAAATGTTGGAAGAATGGCAAAATACCGGACGAGTAGAAAAAGTCGGACGTGGTCCTTATCCCCAAGCCCGGAAAGCCGCCAGCCATCCAGCATATGAGGCCAATATCTCTTACCTCATGTGTCGGCAAAGTTATGGAGCATGCTTTCTTAAATAGGATCAACGGGCATCTTGAGGCAACAAACGCATATCCCAGCTCTATTATAGGCTTCAGACCAGGACTCTCGACCCACGATGCCATGATTCAGATAAAGGAACAGGTGATTGACGTGCCAGGATGGGGGGGTCCGCGCCGTCCTAGGACTGGATTTAAAAAAAAGCTTTCGACAGTGCTCATCACTCGACCATCCTAGAGCGAGTGATACAACTCAATCTAGGCGAGCGCGCGTACAATTATATCAGAGATTTTCTCACGGACAGAAAAGCTAGAATTAACCTAGATGAAGAAGAAAGCATAGAAGTCGACATGGGGAGCGCGGGGACCCCACAAGGCTCCGTCATCTCCCCAATGCTCTTCAACCTCATAATGATTGGACTACCCCAAAAGCTCAACAACATCGAAGGAATCAATCACACGATATATGCGGACGATATTACGATATGGACAACTCAGAACACTAACGCTGGGCAAATGGAGGCAAGACTCCAGGAGGCGGTCGAGGCAGTAGAATGCTACCTAGCCGACACGGGGCTACGGTGCTCTCCTGAGAAGTCGGAGCTCTTGCTGTACCGCCCTAGGAAGCTGGGGAGACCACCCAAGGGAACCGCCGACTTTCAGATCAAAGGAATCACCCTGACCACCCAGAGTGGGATGACGATCCCGATCGTACAACGTATACGGATCCTAGGGCTTTGGCTCGAGGCCAAAGGTACAAACGATGCGACGATGGCGCGCCTCAATAGCAAAGTCATGGCAGCAATTAGGTTAATTCAAAGAGTCACCAACAGAAGGAAAGGCGTCAAGGAACGAAACGTTGTCCGCATGGTCCATGCCTTTGCAATAAGCCATATCACGTACGTAGCGGCCTTCGTCCGTTGGAACAAGGCGGAAAAAGACAAGATAGATGCTCTCATAAGGAAGGCCTACAAATCAGCCCTAGGTCTCCCATCTTACACCAGCAACGAAAGATTGCTGCAGTTGGGGGTCCACAACACGTTGGACGAAATCATTGAAGCTCAACACATAGCCCAACTCGAAAGGCTCTCCAGCACGTGGGCAGGCAGGGAAATCATGGAGAAATTGAACATAAATTACCACGGAATGAGGGGTCCCAAAGAAATGCTCCACCCACATGTACGAGCCAAAATTATCACTGAAACGCTACCAAAAAACATGCACCCTATCTACAACGTGGAACGGAGGAAATACCGCACGAAAGCAATCTTGAAAAACTATGCCAAGAACGAGAACTCCCTATTCGTGGATGCGGCCAGGTACCCCGGGAAGGAAGCTTTCACGACCGTGGCGATCGACACGAAAGGAATGATAGCGTCGGCCAGCTCAGTAAAAGCCAGACACTCAGAAGCAGCGGAGGAAATGGCCATAGCGCTAGCCATACTCAGCAGAGGTCACAGCAGAATTATTAGCGACTCTAAACCGGCACTTCGAAACTACACAAGAGGGTGGGTCTCTAGTGAAGCGGCCAGAATCCTAAACAGCAAGGCAGAGGAATTCAAGAACGGAGCCTTTACACCTAGGTACTTGAAATGGATCCCGGCGCACATGGGAAAAGATGAAGAGGACCCCAAAACCCCCCCAAACCTGAATGAGAAGGCTCACCTTGCCGCGCGCGAACTCACCATCCGCGGCTGGGAACACCCATCTCATGATCCCAGGGGGGACCGATATAACTCAGGATGATAAAGATCAGCTTCTTACCTTCCACGACATATTGACCCACTACAAGAAACAAAGGGAAATACACCCACCACCCCACAGTAAACTAGATAGGTCACAAGAAGTAGACTGGAGACGTCTGCAAACGAGAACTTTTCAAAACCCAGTGCACTTCAACCGCATCTACCCCAAGCAATTCCCCGACGCTGGCTGCATCCTATGTAAACACGAATACGCAGACATAGAACATATCCTATGGAAATGCCCACACACTACACGGCTTTTCGATCGCAACAACCCGGACCTCCTTGAGACGCGTTGGCGCGACGCTCTGGCTAGCTCAGAACTTGAAGACCAAGTTTGGGCCATCCAGCAGGCCCGGGAAGCGGCGGAAAGGCTAAACCTTACCGCGACCAACCGGGTGGCCTAGGCCAGGCCGCCAATCTGCCGGTTTTAAATAAAACTTTTTTCCACTCCACTCCACATTTTGAGCAAAGCAGTATAGTCACTGGACCAATGAAAGATGAAGTAACGCAGGCTCTGCGTGCCCTTAATCCTTATAATGGCCTGTTTTTTAAGAAGGTTGCTTGACCAACAAAAATCAACCCATTTCACTTTTATACAACACTTCTATATTTTCATAAAAATAATTGTTCGGATTTAATGTCCTGAAGCCACGATATGATTATGAGGGACGCCGCAGTGGAGGCATATTAAGATTTCGACTACCTAGGGGTTCTTTAATGCGCACTTAAATCAATGTAAACGGGCCTCAAGCATTTTCGCCTTAATAGAAAATGCTACCGCCGCGGCCGTAAGTCGATCTCGCGACCCTTGATTTAGCAGACAAGCACCAACTAGCTCGTCTTTCGGTCTCACTATAACCACTAGACTCCCGCGGCGGGTGCTTCTATACTCTCATTGAAATTGACATGCTTGCAATCTGTGACTCTTATATATGAGTCAACATTAATTTATTTCCTTGGTTTCCTCTTCTAGTTTCTCACTACCATTATACGACTCGTTTATAAGACTGCCAATCGCGACTAAATTATAGTGCTTGTATTTGCGGTGACATTACATTCAGTAATGTGCGAGGCTGTGGAGTTCTCAAGGTAAAAAATCACTACCAGAAAACACTGTTTGAACGGGTGATGACAATTCTTGCAATATCAAGACAGTACGGCACACGTTAAGCCAGATTAGAGGTGCAGTTTTCTCGCTATTTCCGACCACCCATTCTTTAAGCTTTAATATTTTTATTTAATATTATTTTTTATCATTACATGTGCACAAATACTTAACCTCCGATTTCTCATGTGTTGTATATTTGGATCCCATATTTTTAGTTTTTTTTATTTATGTACTTGTAAGTAGCTTCTTTCAATCTTCTTATCTTTGTTTTTGATGTATGCATGCATTTCCTACTATTCTTTGAGGACACATTGCACCAGAATATCAAAACCAGGAATTCCATTAAACTGCTAGTTCAAGTGATTTCAATTCTTGTCCCTCAGCCTTTTTAGGGGCGAAGCTCCTTAGGGTGTGGGTCTGTCCCTCCTCTGTAGTATGTAGTAGTAGTAGTAGTAGTAGGTAGCCATATATAGTGGGATGTATCCACTCCACGTGATAAAGATGACGATGACGCCTGATGACCATGAAGAATAAGCGCGTTCCAGTATAGCGGAATGTACCCACTACACGTGATAACGATGACGATGACGCTGATGACCATGAAGTATAAGCGCGTTCCAGACCACACATTCTCTTTCTGCCATGGATGAAAACGATCGTGAACGCGCTCTCGCCCTCGAAAGGCAAAACGGCAACGCCGACAACAAACGTTCCCCTGAGCTTAACGTTATATATGAGTGGCTGAGAGTTGGGCTTGTTGGTTCATGATCCGAAGTGTTGAATTGCGCAAACAAGACAGGGACTACAAGAAGAGACGACGACACACTGAGCGCAATGTGTCGCTCAGTGTGTCGTCGTCTGTTCTTGTAGTCCCTGTCTTGTTTGCGCAATTCAACACTTCGGGTTATATATGAGGACCCCCGCGTTTGTGTGTCAGGTCTTTGTATGATGATCGAGTGGGCAAAATTTACGGGGATTGACGGTTTACCAGATTACCTCCGGAGCTTCGCCCACTCATCATCATTCACTTCGTGGATATGGCGTGATTTCTTATTTTATTTCTCTTTTTGAGTAAAAACTATCACATGGTATGATTACAGCATCCTTCTTCTTTAAGAGAGCCGTTTTGAAAAGAATGGGAAATGAAGCTGAAAAATAGATATTAATATTAATGGTTCAGTATAATGTATAGTCTCCCGTTTCTTTCTCATTCGGGTGGCAATTACATATTTGGCATGCTTGCCTTATTAATGGCAACCAATGTTACACAAAACCCTGTCGGAACACACGATCGATTAACAGTTTCTGAATATACATATTATAAGTACGCGCTAAATAGTGCGCAAGCATAATTTATAAATTGGATTGTGTTTCATCGGGAGATCATCCGCGCTTGATTCATAGCATGGTGACCTCCCTCTACGCTCAGACACGTCATTACTTTCTTTAAGAAGCCGATCATTGTTACAATTCGCATTTTAAACGTTCACAGCGAATTTGCCCACACCTACACTGACTCCGCTTCGAATTTTTTCCTCCGATGATACACTTCCATGGAAGTGTGGAAACCGCACACTGTTAACCCAAAATTAGTATTTTATTACATTGATCTCGACAGCAGTTGCCTGAAACTTTATATTGGAAGTTGTTAAGCAGTGGCAGAACAACAAGCGCTGCTGAAGCCAACCTGTTGACAAGTATCTATGTAGAAGCGTTCACTTCAGCGACATTTGTTGTTTTACGACGGTTAATCATTTCAAGCCGTCCGCCGCGGTGGTGTAGCGGTTACGGTGCTCGGCTGCCGACCCGAAGTCGCGAGTTCGGCGGTCGCATTTCACTGGAGGCGAAATGCTAGAGGCCCGAGTGCTGTGAGATGTAGGCGCACGTTAAAGAAAACCAGATGGTCGAAATTTCCGGAGTCCTCCACCACGGCGTCTCTCATTATTATATCGTAGTTTTGGGACGTAAAACCCCAGATAATATTATTATTAATCATTTTAAGCCTTCAGTTGTACCTGTGAACCACTCCGTTGTATGTTTTTTTTATATTGGAGCTGTTTAGACTGCATTCATTGTCGTTATTGAGAGAAAATACATGTGCTTTCTAATGTTAACTGATTGATTGCGCCCTTGTTTACTTTGTTTATACATATATAGAACAAGGAAAACACTTGATCATAGACCAAGGACATGCTCCAGTAATATAAACTGCATAAACTAGCACGTTACTGAAAAGAACGTTATAAAACAGGCATTAATAAGAGGTAATCTAGGCAGTCTACAACATCAGGATGTTGCATCATAATCTGTCGACAGTTTATTTCACTATATGGTTATAGTGGGATAACCTTTAAATAAACACCGTGGAAAGTGGACGCTGACGGCAGGGAAACGCAGCGAGGATCTGATATGCGTTTACTAGTGCATGCAATTAAGTGCTTCTACTCCATCGCCTTACAGCTATGTAGCAACTAGCCCAAGAGAACACGTACCAGTGAAAACTGAGCTTGATCTAGCAAGAATTGCATCCCAAAGTTGAAAAGTTCAAGGACGCTTGACCTTCGCCCCGAGAGTAGAACTCGACATCGTTATCGGACACCGTGCGCATTGCCTTCTCATTCGGTAGTCTCGCTTCTCTTCTCGATGGACAGCTCATCCAGACCACAAGGAAAGGAACGTCTGTGCAAGTAACATTGGCTGTTTAAAGATATCCTGGAATTCCAACTGCAAGTACATCTGCGAAGTGTGCGCTACGCCAAAAAGTCTTTCTTTTGCGAATCAGCGAAGTACCCACTACAAGTCCCTAAGGCAACACGCGACCTTACGAAGCTGCTCACTTTGTTGGCACTTTTGCTGCTGACGATGGTTAAATATCTCTGAGTGCTTCGTAACAGGTGGGATTTTAGGCCCCTCAGTCGGGCAGTTCAGCTGTCTTAATGCCTGGCGCTATTCTACGTTTCTGCCACGCAGCATTTCATGAGTTAAGGAGACTTCTCGCATTGCATGATATTCGTATAGGGCATTTTCTAAAGCAGTTTCAAGCAAAGGCGTAGCTCTGAGGTAGAATACCTGCTTGCCACGCAGACGGCCTGGGTTCGACGCTCACTGAAACATAAAATATTTATTATTTATTTTATCTGCATATAATACTCAATTTTTTGGCTATGGGCAAGATAATGATTTTTCGCTCAGAAACAACGACGTGGACACCGATACCGGAATTTCTGCGAAATAAGTTCTTTAACGCTGTCGCGTTAATAGGTCATTGCCACGAAAAAAATTCAGTAAGGCCTTTCTGATTTCCGGTTCGACAACAATTCGGGTCGGCATTCTAGCACTTACTGGTCCGACTAGTGTCTGCCGTCGAGGTGGGCCAATAGAACAGCTAGCGGCAGTCTGTGCGCACTGTAGCGAGGACAGCGACAAAAAACGTGGTCTGTAGTTTCTTCGCTGCCTGTTTCAAGGAGCACTATCTTACAGGCCGATTCGGAATGCAAAAGGTTTAGTTAAAGCGACACAAAGGCACAGTCGGCAGAGAACCGTTGCCTCGAGTCGTGAGAGTCCGGATAGAGGCCGAAGTCGACGAGACGGGTCATGTCGGTGCTGTGGTGGGATCTGCAAGCTTGGTGTGTTCTGCAAGAATTTTATGTCTTCATTAGCAAGCTCGCAAATTTTCATTTCAGCATCTATTATTGAGAATGGGATTGAATATTGTACGCTATCTTCATGTGTAGATCGGGAAGCTGCATCGGCATGATCATTCCTCGATATGCCGCAGTGACTTGGGAGCCACTGGAACGTGATCTCATGTCCTTCAACAAAGAGATGATGGTGCAGCTCTCCCATTTCCGACAATAGTTTTTCGTGAGGTCCCCCCGCATCAGGCAAATATCAAGCGCTGAAGGACTGCCTTTCAATCCGTGAAGCGCTCTATCTTTTAGGCGGTTGATCATGAACTACTCCAAGAGCGTCACGCAGAGCAGCAAGTTCGGCAAATGTCGGTATCGTTTGGTGGGATAGCCTAGGGGTGTGTGAATAGTGAAATTTAGAATCGAATCGAATACGAATCGAAAAGCGATCATACCGAATCGAATACGAATACAAATCGAATACTATTCGAATAGTTTTCGAATAGTGAAAGAACCATTTTCAAGAGCGGCCTAGAATTATACAACTTTTTTTTATTTTAAGCAAACTTTCACAAACTTTAACAAAGTAACATTGCCGTTACGTTTAACTGGCAAGAGATGCCACAATTATGTAAACTGAGATAATCTCGTATGCAGTAGCGACTAGAACCTTCCAGGTATTTTTTAAATGTAGGATGAATGCAGCAGTTACTTCTGTATTCGAGGTGGGGCTTTGTCACCAGCTTTTAAATAATACTAAGGCCGTACAGTAGTCAGAGGTCGGAAAAACATGTGGAGCTCACTCAGACTCACTCATGAAATATATTTTGCCCTTGGGACTCACTCGGACTC
This sequence comes from Rhipicephalus appendiculatus, assembly GCA_030522465.1. NCBI lineage: Eukaryota > Metazoa > Arthropoda > Arachnida > Ixodida > Ixodidae > Rhipicephalus > Rhipicephalus appendiculatus. The sequence goes on along the minus strand of JALIZH010002976.1, from coordinate 83,179 downwards.
AGATTCACCAAAATTTTCCTGAACCGGACTCACTCGGACTCAGATTCACTAAAATTTTTCCCACCCGGACTCACTCGGTCTCAGATTCACCACAATTTTTTCCAGCTGGACTGACTCAGACTCAGACTCACGGCTCTATCTGAGTCTGGGTGAGTCTGAGTGAGCCGACTCATGAGTCCGTTAGCGTACAATTGGCTTCTTTGAGCTTGGTGTCAATGCTCTTTAACACCAATATCTCGCGTAATCGGTGCTCTACTTGGCGCCTTTTGACCTCGTACCTTCAAATATGAGATATCCGTGGTTGCAATCCAGTAAGCACCTTTTTATTGAACGAGATATTACTCACGTGAAACATTTTTATCAAGGATTCCCGGGAAACTGTTTTCGGGGGGTGGGAGGGAAGTCACTCCCCCCCCCCCCTCCTCCGTAACTCACGCCTCTGATCAATAAATACTGAGCTGGCGTATGAACGCTGGTGCTTTGAAGTATGCGTGAGTCGGCCTGAGTATAAATGTGAGCCTACGTAAGGCTGACAGTAATGCTGAAGTTGGGTAAGTAGAACCATAGATCGGCAAAAAAGTGTAGGGCTCACTCTGACTCACTCGAGAAGTACATTTTGCGCTTAGGGCTCACTAGGACTCAGACTCACCAAAATTTTCCTCAACCGCACTCACTCTGACTCAGGCTCACTAAAATTTTCCTCGACCGGACTCACTCGGACTCAAACTCACCAAAATATTACTCACCCGGACTCACTCAGATTCAGACTCACGGCTCGATCTGAGTCTGAGTGAGTCGACTCATGAGTGAGTTTGCCGACCTATGATCTGAGTAGATAATGTTTTATGAATGAAGGCACATCATGAATCTCATGATAATAGTAGTGGATTGAAGACACATTTGCTTCGGCGACACTGCTGTTTAAAGCAAAAAACTCTTTCTTATATGATGAGTAAAAATTAAATAGACCCTGAAAAGTTTGAACTACATTCGTCTTGGTAATCCACAAACTCAAAGAGAAAAAAAAAACAATACTTTGTTCTTCTGACGTGTTGTTCTTTTGGGGTTTTCCTTTAGTTTACATTTATTCAAAAATTATTCCAAAAATATTGGGTAATTTGAATATGAGCTATTGGATTTGAGAACTCAATCAAATACAACCTTATTCGATTGTTTATTCGAAATTTTCGAATATTCGCACACCTCTAATATAGCTTAACCTTCATGGTGGTGGTTATTGCAGGAAAGATCAACATCCCTGCAAACCCTTCCACAGTTGTGGAAGTGTCAATATATAGGCATACATGCTCGTTGTATGTCAGCTGCTTGAGTAGACAACTGCTTGAGAGTTGGGGATGAGAGCTATGCTTTGAACCGTATTCATGGAACCGTGAGGGGAAGTCGTGGATAAGTGAAATACATTACGCTGTATATAAGTAACACAACAAGATCGGTAACATTGTCGGTGGAATTCGGGACGTCGAAAACCAGCCATTGCGTTCGGGGATATCTCGCAGCATTCAAAGGTACCATTCAAGTCTGGCGGGGATCATTCGCTCCATTATCTTTCCAACGGCACTTGCCAGCGGGATTGGTGGCTGGTATATGACTTATGATCCCGCTGTTAGAGGCGTTTGGGGAAAGTTTGTGACAAAATTAAATTCCTATCTTCATTGAATACTAATCATAGTAATAGTATTGATATTACTATGACATGACTATGACAAGACTAATAGAAGTTTGGCAGATCCCAGGTCTTGTGGGAATCGATTTCATGCGAAACAGTCAGCCAGTAGTTCTATGAATTTTTTGGGTTTGAACCAAGCGTTACGAGGCGGATCGACGTGTTTTTGTAATGCGAGGAGTGGCGAGCACATATTGGGCTTACGAAGCACGCTGACTTATGACGTTTAATGGTAAATCGGGGTCTGCTTTGGTATCAGCAGTCACGTTAGTGCGCAGACGTCTGTGTTATCGAAACAAAGTGCACGCTACGGTGCGATATCATACGTAACTTCCGTTCGCGTACTCATGCAGGGTTGAGTTTGAATATAGCTTGCTTAATCATAGGAATACAAATGCTATGCATGTTAGACGGCTATAAAAGCGGAGCCAACACTGGAACCACAATTAACGTTAACCTGATACGACGCCTTTATCATAGGAGTATATATATATGTAGTGTTTATTGTTTTGTTATAAAATTAGATAGCCAACACCACAACCACAACTGACGTTGCACCGACATTACAAATGAGTAGGGTCTTTTTCCAAAGCTGTTTCTAGACTTGGCGTGGCTGTGTGGTAGAATGGCTGCCACGCAGACTGCGTGAATTCAATTCCTGCTGGGATCCTAATTTTTATTCTTGGCATTCGCCGGGTTTACGCAGCCGGCGTCGGCTTTTCTTAACGATTTCGCATTTAAATTACCAATGCCTGTTCTCGCCGTTCCTGGGGGAGGATATGGACTATCAACCACCTGTGGCGCATACCCGTCTACCAAGGCCTGTTGTGTACGGGTATGTGGCACACATGTGTGGAGGAAAGGGTGTAACGGCGTACGAGATAGGATTTTCACGTTATTCATGTCAGGAACGGAAAGGCACATTGTTAACCATATTACCTTCCCATGCCAATCTTGGTCGACACAATGTTAAGGAGGCGATCCCGAGAGCGCCCAGACGTAGGCTGCTAAATCGATAGATAGATAGATAGATAGATAGATAGATAGATAGATAGATAGATAGATAGATAGATAGATAGATAGATAGATAGATAGATAGATAGATAGATAGATAGATAGATAGATAGATAGAAACGGTCTAAGTGTCTGGGTGGCTAAGAAATGCTTCGCATTTAAAAAGTGCTGGACGCCACGGAAATGAACAATTATGTCGCGTGCTATGATGACGCGAACTCACCCTCTCGGCATATCAGCGCTGGAGGCTTTCGGTTCAGGTATACTTGCGCGGAATGAAAGTTTGATATCATTATAAAAATCTTGGATGCATTACCGTAATAAAACTTGCAGCAGTCTGCAGGGCACAATCAGTGCGTCTCAGGAATGAAACTCGTTTTCGCGTGGTGAGAAATGATGCAGATAGTGGCTGCGCGACACTTTCGAATAATGTATACTGTGAAGTCAAGGTCCTAATTCAGATACACAAATTGTGTTTTCTGGCAGTGATAAGATAATTTTGTGTCTCGCTCACCTAAAATTATACAGAAGCCATGAACCACAGGGCGTATGCGAAAGAAGAACAGGTAGAAAATAGGACGCAACTGGAGTACACAGTAATGAAAGTAGAGGCGTGGTTCTGAATATGCAAATTCGCTGGAGCGCGTCATTTCCAGAATGCTCCATTGTGTGTTTAATGGGAAGCATCGTTTAGTGAACCAAAGTCCCTTTATGTCAATAAATCTATCTATCTATCTATCTATCTATCTATCTATCTATCTATCTATCTATCTATCTATCTATCTATCTATCTATCTATCTATCTATATCTGTCTGTCTGTCTGTCTGTCTGTCTGTCTGTCTGTCTGTCTGTCTGTCTGTCTGTCTGTCTGTCTGTCTGTCTGTCTGTCTGTCTGTCTGTCTGTCTGTCTGTCTGTCTGTCCGTCCGTCTGTCTGTCTGTCTGTCTGTCTGTCACTAGAACTATACCAAATTTAGCACAGGATGACGTGAGTGTATGGCGATAATATTCACAGGTATCACGTGGATAACATGACTTCCCTGTTACGTACGTTATTAAATACCTTCTACCAGTTATGAAGGAAAGAAGTGTAAATTTCAAGGGCTCGATTTTCTTTGTTAGACACAATATTAATGAGAACTAGAGACAATGCCGACATGGAAAGTATAGGGGGTGTTATCAGAAGTAATTGTAAGGCAAATGTGAAAAAAGACAAGTGGACAGGAAAGATAACTTGCCGCAAAATAACGAAAAGATAACTCGGTGCTTGCTGGTGCCCCTGTACTTTCCTTGGCGTCGTTGTCTGTTATCATTAATATTGTGTCTAACAAAGAAAAACGAGCCTTTAAATTTCCACTTTTTTCCTTCATTCATAGCGAGGGTCTCGTTCTAGCAGCCTTGATGCCTTCAGGTAATATGCGAGGGATTATTGGTCCGCTGCCAGCTCGTAATAAGATCCCGTACTACGTAACCCTAACAGGCAAAAAAATAGTGTTCGACACTCGCCGTAATGGCTACTGGTGACGCTGATTGATCCTCCCACCTTTAAATGCACATATACAATAAAAGCTCGTTAATTTGAACTCGAAAGGGACTATAAAATTGTTCGAATTAAGCGGAGTTTGAATTAGCGGGCAGGCGCTAGAATGAACAGACGTCGCGCCACGCTGTTCGGGGAGAAGCCACAGAAGCCACCTCTGGACTCGTTCCCGCAACTTAGACTATACTACACGTTTGTGGCAGGTAATTTCGTAACTTAAGTTCATGCTCTAATAGCGAATAGAATATACTGATCAGTCAGTGATACGCCAGAAACAAACAGAAAATTGCATTCACGTGAGCAGTGAACCTTAGCCAAAATATACGAAGCTATTTGTGCTCCAAAACACGTTCATTTACATGCAGAGCTAACGCAATAAAAATATAAAGTCTTTCTTAGTTTATTTAGAAGAATATTGAAATTGTCCACGGGGACACGGCTAAAGGAAAACATTGCCTGACTGGACCGTGCCACCCATACAGCACTTGCAGCAGACAGACGACATTTACAACGATAAAAACATACATGGAAATCAATCACTACACTTGTTTTACACAGATGAAAGTAATGAGTAATTTGGGTGATCATTCTGGGCCGAGTTCTGCGAGGAGGGATGAAAGCCAGGGGGAGCTCCCAGTTCGAATTAACTCTTGTAGATACCTACGCGTTCAGATTATCGGGAGTTTTCCCCCATATAAATACATAGGGCTGTGCCGGGACCAGGGCGTCAGTTCGAATTAACTGTAAGTTCGAATTAACCAAGTTCAAATTAACGAGCTTTTACTGTATACCCTATTAAGTAGACGGAGGGATGGCCGCCGCCGTAGCTCAGTGGTAGAGCATCGGACACATTGTTCGAAGGTCGCGTGTTTGGTCCCTGCCGGCAGCACGCTATCTTTTCGCCCACTTTTCTTTCTTCACATTTACATTACAATTACTTTTAACATCCCCTATACTTTCCTTGGCATCATTGTATGTTAGTTCTCATTAATATTGCTTCCACCAGTTATGTGTTGCCCAGACCCGCACACAGCGGGCCGTGGTATTCCGGTATGCGCCACAGATAAGTCACAGTCTATATCAACCCAGACTTTGGAAATCTTAAAGGAACAACATAAATGAGCCTGTATGCAGAAGATACGGTGTCTGCGTTGTGAGCGTCAATGGATGAAATATTCCAAATGATTAGAACAAGAGAGCTGAACTAATCGGTAAGTATTGATTCTAAGACACGGGGTGTGCAAACACGGACGCAAGAAACATAGACACAAGAAATGTCTTAGGCGTGGCATATCGATATTAATGGTAACGCATGCGTAAGTCAATCGTTCATTAACTTGCATAAAAAAGAAATCAAATGCATTAACAGTTATCTGTCACGTAGACCAGCACGCGTGCCGCAGTGATAAGTTCGCTTATTGCATGGACATGCGCAGATAAGTTTTTCGCGCCTGCTTTCTTTTCTGCCGTTGTGCGCCTTTGCAGTTGTTAGCGTTTGGGGCGTCCTGACTGCTTTCTTGTGTCCCTACTACTACCTACTACTACTACTACTACGACTACAGAGGAGGGACAGACCCACACCCTAAGAAGCTTCGCCCCTAAAAGGGGGGGGGGGGTCTTCTACTCGTAGACGGCATCACATGAAATAGATTCCCACGACGCTTGTGGTCTCCCCGATTTCCCCCCCCTCCATTTCTACGATAATTGCACTTCGCAGGGGCTATATTTTCGCGAAGAGTGCGCAAAGATACTGGACGTTGTTCACAATGTTCACTCATACTGCTGTGGAGCAGGCGCTTGTAAGTTATTCTAAATTGTGTATTTGGACACACATGGTATACATTCTTGAACATTTTATTTGCCCACTTTTAAGATGCATAAAAGAGCTACTATTGTTTTATCGCAGTGAGCAGCGGAAAAACCGAGATGTTTCCTGTTCTACGCTGATATGACCAAAGGAGGAGCTTACATAATAACTATATATAATACCTCTGATGAATCTCGACAGTGACTAAGCACTGTGAAGACACCATGCCAACGTGCCTGTCGTTTACACCGGGTACGAACAATACTATGTGTAATTATTCCAAGGCAGTGGATAAAACTGCCTAAATATAATGATTGTGTGACACTCTCGAACGCTCACACATGCATGGTCGCTCTCACAGCATGGATGTTATGAGATATAGGAATGGTGAACATCTTTCTGGATGATTACAACTTCCAAAAGTGTAGAGCAGCATTCGAAGATTTTGCAGGGTTCTAAATTTTGGTTGGAAGCTTTTAGTTGTTCCCTGCATCAACAGAAGCAATGTACAATCCAAACGAACCAATACGGTTACGCGTTCTATACTACCGTGAAAACATTTTTCCCTTGGCAGAATTTAATTATTTCAACGAAACTGTGTCTTCAGCAGAAAATAATGAAGATGCGCGACATGCTCAAATGTGATTAGTACAAATATAATCGGGCAAGGCATGTTGTTGGTCTAGTTAGTTCATAGATTCAGCAGAAATTTTGAACTGCGAAAAGAAGACAGGACGAAAACAGAAACACAGACGCACACACGAAGTTCTGGTGTTGGTTTGTTACCCCTGCTTTCGTGCTGTCTTCATGCCGTTTAAATTTTTTGCTGAATGTAAGCGAGGGGCTGCGGTTGTTCACTTTAAATAACAGCTTATGCGATCACTGTGTAATTACGTGGAAAGCCCTTGTTATGCAAGATGCAAAGAATGAAACCATTGTCGTATAGTCAATTCAAATTTTAAATTTAAACCTGCAAATTAGCGTTACTCCCAACAAAAGCCTAGTGTTTCTCAAATTCGTTGTTCTGCACCAACAAATTTATGTGGCACATTTTATGGGAACTGTTTGTGTTATATATATATATATATATATATATATATATATATATATATATATATATATATATATATATATATATATATATATATATATATATATATATATATATATATATATATATATATCGAAAAGTGTTTCAGCAGATCCATGGCTTTGCATGCGTTGAAAAACGACGGACTAACGTGCGAAAATGTTTATTTCTTCCAACGTTTCGGCAGGAGGGCCTGCCTTCGTCAGGGAATACAGGGCACAGGCAAAAACGCACTTTATATAAATCAGTACGACGGGGGCCCCCAACACGTGCTTAACTATTATCGTCATAGATATGGCATATATCATGTAGCTAACAATAAACATAGGCACTTGTGCGATATGGTTATGGCTGCATGAAAAAATGCGAGCAAGACACAGCCTGCAGCAACAAAATAACAAAACGCGGCACACTCGGCACATTCGGGTCTTTCGGTGGTTTGAAAAAGTGTCGCTGCATGAACGACACTTCATTTGACGTTGCCGATGTGCATCCACTTCGATAGCCTGGCACAGCACACCTTGGTATGCCGATCGTTCCCCTGAAGGCGACAAAAATCTACCGCGAACAATTGTTGGTCCGGAGTCACCGTCTGCTTTCTCTCAAAAAAGCAAAACCAGGCAGAACCGCGTAAGCATTGTCGTCTGCTCTGGCATGGTTGAAATTTAATGCACAATGTCTGTTACGAAACAACAAGCCGCGCCTTCTTTTTTAATATTTAAGGATGAGCATTCATCTTTATTAGCAGCAGAAAACAAATCGTCAGCAAGCGCACGCCGCGATAGCCGCGTCGCTGCTTCCTCTGCTCCTCGCGACGTTGGCTGCGCGGCGGAGAGGATCACGTGACCACGTCGCAAAGCGATGGCAGCGACACCTCGAATGGGCAATGATTTGCGGCCGCCTCCTCGCGCGAGTTTTCCAACTGTCCCCATCCAGTAACGTTAACCTCAACCTTGTAGTAATATTACAACATTGGACAGCGAACATCTAGAATAGGTGTTCTTGATGTAATTGTCATAAGACATGCATTGTTTCTATATTGGCGAAATTATCGTTGCCTTTTTGTCCGTATCGTACACTTTTCAAAATTATCTGCACAGTTTCATTTTTTTTTTCATTTATTTACCCTAAGGGCCCAAAGCGGGCATTACATAGGGGGGGGGGGAATGTAACAATTCATATAAACATCGAAAAAGTGTAATACAAACAAAAACAGGTAAGGAAAAAGAAAATGCTGAAGAGAAATAGAAATTGCCAGTAGTTACACTGCTTCTCAACCTACATCATCGAACAGCATTTCCTACGTTATACACAAAATGAACTTACATCATGTGACCTGCATATTCGCGCATCGTAACAGTATGTCAAGGAAGAAGAGGTTTTTTTTCCTCCAACGCCTCATTTAGAGCGTCTTTGAAAACAGCGTAGTCAGTGATTTCAACAATATTGCTTGGGAGACGATTCCATTCTGAAATGGCTAGATGTAGGCATGAAAACTGTAAAAGGTTAGTACGTGCAAAGGGTTGTTCAACCTTAAATTTGTGATTGATGCGTGGAAAAATCTTTTTGGCGGGTAAGATGTGTACTTGTGAGAATGTACTTGGTTGGTGAAAGAGCTGATGAAAAAAGTTTAACAGGCATATTTTCCTTCTAGTCTGCAATGGAATGAGACCTAGGTCACGCTTCATTTTCGTGATGCTTGATTGCTGTGAATAATTACCAGTAATGAAACGCGCTGCCTTGTTTTGCAAAGATTCTAATTTGTTAATAAGATACGTCTGGTGCGGGTTCCATATAAATGAGGCGTACTCAACTTTCGAGCGAAGTATGGAAGTGTATGCAAGAAGTTTAGTATCATTGTCAGCCTGACGAAGCGTGCGACGAAAGAAGCCAAGTGATTTACATGCTGCAGAAACAACAAAATCTACATGATTTTGCCAGGACAAATTTGGGGAAAGATTGATGCCTAAATATTTAAACGACTCTGTGCTTTCTAAGGCTTGACCATTAAGAATGTAGGTTTGCTTTGTAATTTCGCTAGAGGTAGTAAATCTCATAAGCTTGGTTTTAGTAGTATTGGCGCTCATTTGCCACTGAAAACACCATCTTTCAATCGTATACAAGTCTTCTTGTAGTTTTGCACAGTCATCCTTACATCTTATCGGTCGGTACAAAACGCAGTCATCGGCATACAACCGGATTTGTGACTGTATACCTTGACGAATATCATTTATATAAATGAGAAATAGAGTGGGTCCTAAAACAGAACCCTGGGGCGCTCCGGAGATAACAGGTTGAAAAGATGAATGGACATTGTTAATGACAACGGCTTGCCGTCGGTTGCTGAAGTATTCTTTGACCCAGCTTACTACTTTTGCGTCAATATTAATCTGCTTCATTTTATATATTAGGCGGTTATGGGACACACGGTCAAATGCTTTCGTGAAATCAATAAAAATGGCGTCAGTTTGTATAAGTTCATGAAGGTAGAGGTGTATGTCTGTAGTTAGTTCAAAAAGCTGAGATTCGCATGATCGGCCACGCTGAAAACCATGCTGGTTGGGAAAAAGAATGGAATTGCTAGTAATGTACTGCATGATTTGAGAAGACAAGACATGTTCAAGTAGTTTACACACAACAGACGTTAAAGATATGGGTCTTTAGTTGGTTAGTTTGTTTTTGTCACCACTTTTATATATTGGTATCACATGTGCTAATTTCCAGTCGTCTGGAATTTCGCCAGTGCTAAGCGACTGCTGGAACAATAGTGTCAGTATAAGAGCAGAATTGTGTTTGGTCATTTTGAGTAGCTTAGTACATATACCATCAGGACCTGGACTAGAAAATGATTTTAAGCGCTCGATAGCTTTAACAATACCGTCACAGGTTACAGTAATACATTCCATAACCGTTGACATATCGGAAAACTGTTTTGACATGTTGAGGGGTTTTTCTTCATTAAATACACTGCTAAAAAAGTCATTGAAACGATCAGCAACATCACTTGAATCAATTTCAGCACCAGACTCAGCGTCAAACAATGGGAATTCTTTAGGGGGTGCAGGAGAAATAACATTCCAAAATTTCTTTGGATCTGTTTTTAAGAATTGCGAAATATCTTGGTTGAAAAACTTAGACTTTGCAGCTTCGATCTGTTGTGCACATTCTTTAGAAAACGAGAAGTATTGTGATCTAGCTTCAAGGGATTTTGTGCGTGTAGCTTTTGGAAACAAGCGCTTTTTTTATTCAAGCATCGCTTAATCTCTCGGGTAAACCATGGCTTGTCTCTTGTATCATAGATCCATCTTTTTGGAATGTATCTCTCCCTTAGCCTTAACAGTTCATCACGAAAACGGATCCAGTTATCATGCAAAGAACAAGTTTCATATGTTTCCAAGAATGATAAATAAAATTCAAACAGCTCAAAGTTGAAGCCTTCGGCATCCGCTCTAGAATAATCATAAATCTCTTTTCTTTGTCGCAGTTTCTTCACAGTTTGCGTATTAAAGGTGCAATGTATAACACGATGGTCACTGATATGCTCTAGAACATCTGCGGTTACTCGTTCGGGATGTGTTGTTAGAAATAAGTCAAGAATTGCATCGTCACGCGTGGGTGTTTGAATTATTTGAGATAACTGGAAATATTCTAAAAGGTCGATGAAATCTGCACATTCGCGGTGTGTCGTGTGCCAGTTGATGCCAAGTCAGACCACTCTATACCTGGAAAGTTAAAATCACCGGCTAAAATCACAGGGGAGTTATTATATGTGGATTGGACGGAGCCTAGGACACTCTGCAGTTCTTCAGAGAAATTTTCTAGGAAATCGGGTGGCCTATAGCATGCTCCAATAACCAGAGTTACAGCTGGCAAATAGCATGCGACCCAAACAATTTCAAGAATACTATCGGTAGGTATAACTTTAACCTTGATATGATTTCTTATGGCTATTACGACACCACCACCCTTTCTACCTACGCGGTCTTTACGAAAAATACTAAAAAATTTTGAAATTTGTAATTTGCAGTTGTTAACTTCGGGGCTTAACCATGTTTCGGTTCCGATTATGATGTCTGCACTGCATGCGTGAACAAAGGAAGCGAGGTGATCTTGTTTGTTAAGAATGCTACGAAAATTCGCATAAATTATAGAAACATTCGGTGCTCTGATGTCCTTTTGTGTATTGCGACTGCGTCAAACATCTTTTCGTTGGGTGTCTCCAACCCTTTGCGCCTGCGCCCTTAGTGGGACTGGCACCTGCGTGTCACTATCCCAGACAAATGTTTGCCCATTGATAATCAGTTTATCATAACTCAGACGTACACGATTTTCTTTGCATTCTCTTTTATCTTTCGCATAGTTCCACAGCTGTCGCCTTTTTTCTTGCACGGCCTGGCTAAAATCCTCTGAAATACTGTACGAAGTACCCTTCAGTTTGAAAGCATTTTTAAAGACGGTTTCTCTGGCTTTCCACTGCGAAAAACATGCTACGATGGGCCGGTTCTTCGTTTCTTTAAAAGCCCCTATGCGGTGAGCCCGTTCAATGGATATATCATCAAGTTTCATCACATCCTTGCATACTGCCCTAATTAAATTTTCTGACGTTTCCCAAGTCTCATTTTTTTCCTTATCAGGCACGCCAAAAAATAACAGGTTCTGTCTACGGGTTCTATTCTCTAAGTCATCCACCTTAGCCAGCAATTTGTCTTCAATTTTTTCCACCCGAGTAATACGACTTTCCACAAGACTTGTCTTCTCTATTAAATTCGTTATTTTAGATTCCAGTTCACTTTGTTTGGTTGTAATTTCTGTTAACTTTGCAAGCACAGTTTCCTGGCCTGTCTTCATTTCTAATAGGATCCTCTCGATGTTCGTTATTTGCTCACGCTCTGCCGCATTCATGGGTCCTGGATTTAGCTCTACGTCTCCCGATAAGAGTATCAGGAATTGAGAAAGCATCAAGCATCCATCGCAAAGCGAAAAGAGCACAGCATCAATAAAACACACGCTCACATATTTAACACAACATATAAGTTGTCGCTTGCTAATGGGGCACGGCACTCTTAGAAGCATAGTATGCTAGTATGTTAATGCAAGCATGCGAAATTAATATAGAAATCGTAGTATGAGTTTCATCAGAGTAAGTTACAGGTGCAGGAACTACATTTTATGAGCCTTGAGTATAAATTTTCAGTCGAAAAAACACTTGTTGACAGTAAACTAGGCGTGCGAAAATTGGAGGTCGAATGCTGCGAGCCACTTTGAAGTGGCTGTTGAAGAACTTTCAACTCTGAAACTGTGAATTCCGTTCAAGCAATGCGCATTTTCTTTATGGTGTCTTGGAATGACCATCGTTTAACACGTCTCGCTCATAAAGTCGGACCGCTTAAGATCGATTTTATAAGCACTTCCGTGAAGATAAAGCATTTTCCATGGAAGGTTATGCCTGCGCCGCTGTGACGTAAAACAATACGATGCACAGTAAATGCAAGGGCAATATGCGAGAAAAATTTCGGTGCTTGGAAGTGCCAAGCAGTCACGACTGTGTTCATGATTTAGCAAACGAACGTGGGTAGGGGCACGTGCTCTATAATGAGCACAACAGTTGTACTACGCCAATAGGAATACCGTTTATACCAGCCGTGGTTGTGTTAGCGGCTATAAAGTGGCGGTGTTAAGCTCGAGTACGCAAGTCAGTTTCCCAAGTCGTCCGCATTTCATTGGGACGAAATGCAAGAACGAACGTTTGATTATATTCACGAGCACGAAAAAGAGTACAGGTGTAACATTAAGAGCTCGGAAATACAGTAGAATGGGTCCGACAATAAACAGGTATAGGTGACACTTTAGTTGATGTTACGCGAAGAAAATGCACTTGGGCCAGCCACATAATGCGCAGGACAGACAGCCGGCGGTCACTTCCATCAATCGAGTGAATACAAAGGGAAAGGAAGAGAAGACAATGACAAGTGCGTGTAACAATCCTTTCAGGTTCAGAACCCTAACTACAAAGTGAGCCTATAGCCACTCGAATCCTCCGTCATCATTGCGGGGCTAAATGGGAGATATTACAGAGTCCCTGTCGGCTGTACATGTCGAGTAGATACAGTCCATGGTTTGTTACTACTCGCCTCTGCTTGACGGACTTCCAGCCTCCACTGAAGGAAGGTACCACTTGTTACTGGCAAGGGACACGCGGATATGTTTGAAGTTGCCAAGGTCGACTTGTAGTCATTTTGGTGTATGCAGAAGCTCGAAAACTACCTCTGACAGTACTTCAAGCAAGGGAAAATTGTCCAGAGAGTTAATTCGAATATTTACGAACCATTACAGCCACCCTTTATCTGGCGAAATAACGCATCGGACTGCCACACGCCTTCAGAATAGCGCATCATTCGGAAGAATACTGCCGGTCTATAAGCGATGGTTACCGTTAAAACCACCTTGGACGCTTCCGGTTCTAAGCGTTATGTGTGATACAGAAGGAGTTCGAAAGACGACATTGTGCCTCTATAGTGACCCTACAAGTGGGGCTCTGCCATCTTCATAGAAGCCAGTGGAAGGGCAAAGATACATACAGATGGATTTTGCATTTAAGCTTCAGCCTATGCTGAGTTTATACAAAAACTTTGAGAAAAGGGACTATAAATTATCACACATATCATCGCCAACGACATCAGAATTAGTGGCATTTTTTGAACCAGTCAGGTTCATCTGCGATGATCGTGAAGCAGGACATTGGATCGTATATAAAGACGAATAGCAAGTCCGCCTTTCAGATCGTCAACAAGGCAAGATCGCCATTCCAAAATGGTGACACAGCCTAATGTCTTGCAGAAACTGTGGAATGCGCTTCAGCGCAGGGTCACTACATCGTATTTTAATGGATACCCCAGTCACGTCGGAATAAAGGACTATGAAACGGCAGACAGAATCACCAAAAAAAACCTTAAATGAAGAACAGGGTTGAGTAGTCCCCGTGTCAAGCGTGGATATTCAAAATATTATAACACAAGGATTCAACCACTGTTCTCTGGAAAGGTGGTTTGATAGTACGAATTTAAAGGAATCATTATTATGTAAAATTAATCCGCAAATAAAATTCCCAATAGCGGCAGATCTTCCACAACATATAGGGACGTTGCTTCACATGATTCGACTGGAAGTAAGTATAGTCTACACAAATACTTTCCACGGGGCTGCTGTGGTAATGAAAATGAGAATGTTGGTCACGTTCTTCTAGAATGCATAAAGTTCTCAAATGCAAGAAGAAAGTGAGGAGAAAAAAAAGTATCGACAAGTGGCCCTCCACAAAACAAAACTTACTTAAACCATGGCTTGAAAAGCATCTTCAGCGAAAGGCGATCATCTTCCTAAAATATTAGTGGGCACTGGAATGACACGCGTTTGTGATGAGCAGTATTGTAAAGCTTTGCATGAAGTCCTGTGTTATCATGTGTACTGCGGTTAGAACATGGACAAAAATGCGTGCATATGAGCGCTCTGTTGCACGATCAACTACTGCTTGCGAACTGTCCATTTGTTTCAGTTTGCTACACTTTTTTTCCTTGCACATTTTTTAGGCGCGAAGCTCCTTAGGGCGTAGGCTAGTCCGGCGTCGTCCTGCGTTGTTGTCGTCGTAGTAGCCACCCCTGTGCGATGACGATGACGCTGCCATCACGGCACAGCACTGTGCCGCATAGTGGGTACATCGAATGTACCCACTATGCATCATAACGATGACGCTGATGACGATGACGATCGCGATGCCATACAACACATGGCATCGCGATACGGTCTCACATGTATATCGTTTGACCACATGCAACCAACCACCATCCGAGGAACCTGCATCGATCTCGTCTTTGCAAACTTTCGACTACGACCCACCCAGGAACCGCTCTCCCTCCATTTCACCGACCATAAAGCCGTTATAATGAAGGGGAAACGGAGGCCACGGCTTATGTAAACGGTAACCACGACCAACGAAGAAACGAAAACAAAACAGAAAATCACGGCTCACGAATAAAATATAAATTTCTTGTATATATACACACAGTCTTTGTCACGTCTTTGATGATGTACTGGGCGAATTTCACGGAAGATTCACGGTTTACCGATGAACCTCCGGAGCTTCGCCCACTCATCATCATTCACTCCGTGGATATGCTGTGATCTTTTGCGTAACCATCCCTTGATTGCCTTTTGTGCTATAAAACATAGAGAAATGGAGTAGCTGAGGTGATAATTACCTCAGAATATCCACTGAAAGGAAGTTAGAACAGTACACAACAGACTGTTCAATTACACCGCGGCCTTCAGAGAACAATAAAGTGTGGTGTGCATGACTTGCAGTTCGGGTATTTGCTGTTTACTTACTTTTCACGTTAAGAGTTACGAAGAAAGCATGCAAGGATGCGCTGTCGATTATGATCACCCTTTCTTTATTTTCGTTGTCTTCAGAATTCGATAGTAATCTTCACAAACTGCCGTTCAGCAGCGCCCAACAAGGTGATCGTTCTACAACCTAATGTCCAGCTGCCATCATTTAATGATGTCCTTCTGCTACAAAATCAGATAGGGTAATCGACATGTCCCCTGTCATTACCATATTGTTAAATGTTTCAAGGAAAATTTCAGTTAGAGCTAATAGCCGAACAAGGTCATCGGCCATAAGCGAATGATTTTGCTTCTTACGGCCACAAACAGCTGTCACTATTGTCATATTTCAAGGCGCAATTTTAAAGGAGAGGAAAGAAAGCTGTTTATATGCAAGAGGCATTGGCTAAGTACTGCAGCTCTAAGGCGCACAGGTTTCGCAGCAAAATTTACGTTAATTATGGTTCAATTTTCTCATAACTTTGTTCCAGATAATCGGTTCATAACTATTCATGCAGTATCCCGTTTATGACAAAGGGTCCTGTTTATAATGCCCTTCTAATCTCTTCCCCCCCAAAAAATGAGGCAAAAGGGAAGTGATAAAAAGCAGACACAACGTGCAGATACCTTAGATGCCTAACCATTCGTCTTCAGGAGGTGTAATTGAAAGCAGCTTTTCACTATGCAGTGCACAAGGACTGCTTTGGGTAGCCTGAAGGACAGGGCACACAGAAGTCCACACTAATTTCCGACTCGTAAAGAAAGAAGGGAGAGGGAATCCCATGACGGCTGAGCTCTGCTGTCGGCACCAATCAAGCCAAGTTTTGCCAGTTCTACAGCAGCGCAGTAAACGCGATGCGCGATGGCGCGTCGTGTCGCTAAAAGCTCCGTCGCGTCGTCCTCACTGTGTGAGTGGCGTTTCCCGATGAAGATCGGGACGAGAAGGAGGAGGATAGGGAGGAGGAAGGCCTCGCTGCGAACACGACACGCCAGCTATATACGATGCGGGCGTGTAGAACGAAGTACCGAGCTTTGACTATACTAGCGTGAATCTATTGGAAAACAAAAAAGAGGGGAAAACGACAGTTTGGGACGGATATTCTCTTTTGGCTTTTCGGGGACATCCTCCTCATTCTCGTCCACCGTGTCGTGACGCATGCAGCTGCTTTAAAAAAATATTGCCCCTCTGGGGAAAGAAGAGAGGAAAATAAAAGTAATCCGGTGTCTCACTTTGCTTTCGTGTGTTTCAGAGCCTCTGGCGCGACCGGTACCCAAGTGCCAGTCAGAGGACGTTGTCGGCTGCGGAGGCGCCCGGTACGTGCAGAGTCGGCGACCTGGCGAGAAAAGCGATGCTGACAGCAGGCACTGCGATCCGTAGGTGAGTCTACACAAGCAATGCACTCTTGAACCGCGGCTCTTCGCTGCTCGCAAAGGGTGTCTACACGGTCCACTGCCAAACTGCAAAACTTGAGATGAAATGAGAGTATTTCTGTCATTGATTGGCCGTAAATAATCACAAACTAAGATGAGCTCCAATTAAAGTTCGCAGAATCTAATACATTTGTTGCAGCTATATCATGCATGATATATTTGCCATGTCAGCGAAGTACTTTTCTACGGAGAACTGAACGATGTAACACCCACGCGCCATACTATATTAAGAGAGAATAGAAAAATATGTGCAACAAGGTTAATGACACTGTGAAAGATAAGGAATTGTTGGAGGGTCTTGCTACATTGTGAGACGCAACAAATGAAAACGAGAGACAATTAAGCGATGGAAAGCATGCGTGTATATTATTTGTTGTTATTAACTGTAGTGTAATAATTGTGACCTAAATTCAAAACAGAAAAGTGGACATAAAAGCACCGTTTTTGGTCGTAGCATCATAGTTTTCAAAAAGTCATTGTGGAGCAGCCTGCTCTTCAATGCTCTAGCAGCTCGCCAAGAATTGATCTCGTGATCAAGGCGCAACTACTTAACGAAGGCAGCAAGCATTGTCATTATAAACGACGCAGTGATAACTGACAAGTGATGCTGAGTTGTAGTGACAACAGAAATCTTTATATATATTGTGATGTCATGGTGACAACGAACCGATGAAGAATGCAAAATCAACAATAAGTTCCCAGCTTGGAGGGCTGTAAAATTACGTAGCTGCAAAAACAAAATTTTTATGCCATTGGGCAAACCTTCGAAGTAAAAAACAAACTAAATTTGACGCATTTTAATTGGTAACGCGACGCCAAGGCCGGAAGTCCCTTGGAAGCCGCCATAAATAAAAAATAAATTAGTCTGGACGTCAGAGAGGAAGGTAGCATCGTGTAGGCGCACAAATGGGGAATTTGTTCAGTGGCACTAAAAGCGGAGTATTGCGTTGGCAAATTGCTTAACGAAGGATTTGTGGCGCAGAATGAGAAACTAGGAAGTGATGCAGTAAGGTAAAAATGCCTAATCATTCACCATGAGTGCGTGAACTAGGATATCAATTCAGTCGTCTTCGTTACGCGCTTCCTCGATAGGTTCCCAATTTCCGAACGCGTAAGCTGCTGCATTGCAGCATTGCACATTTGTTTTCGGAACAAAGTTTGAACTGCTTAGATATTTTGTCGTGTGCATCCTGCGTACACAAAAAGTACACGACATACCGGCGTCTTCTAGATGGCTATTACAGTGTGCAATATACAAATAAAGTTAAAAAAATTATTGTTCCGAAATCACACTTCTATTTTGAAATCAAGAGTTTCACGGAATCCCGTTTGGTCGGGGGAAGGCAGTATCATCCACAAAGAAAACAATCTAGCTTCGCGGTTTCACCTTGAATTACTGATTATCCAGGGAACTGAGAAAACCCTTAATCAGAATGATGGGAACTTTCCACGCATGTATACGCGATGTTTGCGTCATGTTTTGAATCGTGCATAAGCGGACTCACATTAAATTAATCTTCATGTGAACAATATTCATGTGTGGGAAGCGAGACGTCCCTGTTTTGTTTTTCATTCTTGGTAAGTGTTCATTTCAACTTCTTTTAACGCAGTTATATTTTTTCGTGAATGTGAAGAAGGCGCCACCGTAAACCTGTGTACGAATATATTGAACTTTACTAAAAATCTTTTTTTAACTTCAAGCATCGACGGCCGGACTCCCTTATCGGGTTCTCACATGCAGAAGGTCTATGACGTAGTATAATAATAATTATTAATATTGGGGTTTACCGCCCAAAACCACGATATGATTATGAGAGACGCCGTAGTGGAGGGCTCCGGAAATTTCAACCATCGGGGTTCTTTAGTGTGCACCTAAATCAAGGTTCAAGGGTATTCTGCAATACAAAGCAATACAATTCAGCAATGCAAAGTAAAAGGGTATTCAGCAATTCGTCTCCGTCCCAATGGGGCCGCCGCGGCCGGTATTCCATCTAAGGCATATTGCAGCTAAATAGAAAAAGAGTATTTCATTTCCTCCTAATGGAGCAGTGCAAGACAAAATCTGTTGGTGTGGTTCCTCGAATAGCGACAGTTGCCAGAGGTTTACGGTCAAGTGTTCGGTGAAACTGAGAAAACCAGTGACACGTGTTTGTTAGATAACTGGTATTTCAACGCATTGTAACCTCTCGAGCATCGTCACTACCACCACAGGAAATAGTGCAGCTGCGCGAATACATGTACAACTATGCTTAAAATGCACATAATGTTATCCCGCCGTTGCCGTCCCGACGAGACAGTTGCAGCTGCTGTGGCTTAAACAAAAATTGTGTCGATTCATCTGCAAAAGTAACCTGCATGGCACAGCCGTGTAGAATAACGCTCCTGTTGAGTATTTAAAACTGGACGAGTATTTAAAACTAGGGTTTTGTTAAAGTGGGCACAAAAAGATACCGACATACCCATTGTTCTTGCGGGTATTGGTGCGGGTTTTGCTGCCGGGATTCGAACCAGCGACCTCGTTTTGAGCAACAATATGTCGTAGACACAGTTCCGTCACCTCAAGTTGCAATGAATGACATTACCGGTGAGATGGAATGTTTTGTCCTGGTGCGCCCTTTCCTCGGGTTCATTCATACTTTACGAACGCATTTTCTCTTGAATTACTATGGTTATTTTCCTGAATTATTGTGTACATGATACCTCTTGCTTTCAACGCTTCTTTGTTGTAATGCAAAGCTGGCTGCTTTTGAGTGCGAAATAGGCTCTTAGACTTATAAACATAGTTTACAAATCATATGAATGCTTCAGCAAAATATTGCACTATACCTGGCATTTGCTGTGTTTTCAGAGTTACATGACTAATAGCGTGTTTTCTTTTTGCTATTTTTTAAATATTCAGACAGCTGCTAATTTGTGCTGAACGTATGATGAGAACATAATGAATCGCGAATAAGATATAACGGTATACCCTTACGCATGCAGGTATACATGAGTTCTGCAGTTCGCAGTTTGCTGCTACGGAAACTTGAATAAGCACGGGTATATAGGGACTTACCCCGTTTTCAACTGGTTTAGTTGTGTGTTCAAAAGTGGGAGTTTTCTATAGACATCAGTCTTTCAGCAACTTAGACAATGTGGACGATTCGCATTTCCTGCGAATCGTCAGAATTGCAACAGAAAACCATGACTGGGAAGCCAGTATTTCTTTCGCAATAAGAAGTAACCTACTGGCGTCACTACGATGAATTTCTTGTCGTTATGCCTGCCGTGCCTAACAACACGGGCTTTTCTGGTATTCGAGAGATTTACCTTAGATTTCCTCTCTTGTGCCCGTGTTTAAACACCCACCTTCTCTGATATACGTTAACCAGCTTAATCAGGAATCGAATAAAAAGTAAAGCTTTCCTTGCTCTATTAACATTTTGAAAAAGGCAATTTTACGAGTGGTAATCATGATTGTATTATGATGCACGCCCAAGTGAAAGACTGCAGATAAATTGTTGTCATCTAGTGTTCTTTAGTGCGCGCGTAAATCTTTTTAGCAAAATCTTACATTGGAATACCTGGTTCCAAGTATAAGGATTATACAGAAACACCATTCAACTTTATTAACGTTCTTGGCCTTTCCCATGCACTGATATCGAGCACACATATATAGGATGTAACGCTGGTCGGCGAGACCAATACTTGCGTACTTCATGAGGATTTAATTAAAGTATTCACTTGTTCTTTATTGAAATTTAGCTCTTTATCATGTAAAGACACATCACCACTTTTAACGTGGTTGTCTGTCGCTCACCTGTTTCCCAACATTAACCTGTTCAGTGTCAATATCGTCTCAAATTTACTGCCCCTCTACTTACTATTTTCTCGTGTATGATAAATAATAAGAAAAAAAGCAAGGGAAAACAGGCGGTGAGGTTTGAACTTTGGCAAACATACTAGACTTATATTAAATGTTTTATTTTTTCCTTATGACGATTAAATGAAGCCAGATTGTAAACATTAAAAACTTTTACAAACGAAAAGAAGTATTTAGTTTATAACATTCAAAAGGGAAAGCAGAAACCCGACGAGGAGAGCGAGTCGAAAAGGAAATTTTATATAGCGTGGCTTTTAAAGAACCAAACGTCATATTTGATTACAGTACATAGTTTTTAACGCATTAATATAGAGCAAGGCTTCAGTGACTTAGATTATGATTTTCTCTGCGATTGGCTAATTTCGTGCCGTCAGGTCTACGTGAACGCAACCAAATAATTGGAATAATGAGGGACTGTTCAGGTGGCCCTTTGTCGATAAACAGCCGAAGGGACGTACATATATCGTTGTTTCTATTGCAAGAGTAACCCCTAAGCCGAACTTGCAGTGAGCATCAGCCCTCACCTTTCTATAAAGATTGCACGCATTTTGTTGGACGCGAATGATCTCGATAAGCAAGCAATAGGCTCCAGGTAGAATAATTACGCTCCCAAAATAGACAGAGATAAGTAACTTTTCATCTGTTACGATTCCTTTATTTCTACGTGATCACTCGTGCTCGTTCTCAACCGAACATGTCGAGTTTCTGGGTACGGACTACAGCTGATCAAGCGGGTATTTAGGACTTGCGCAATAGACTCATTCATCCATAAAAGGCGCATAGTTCCTCGTCGGTATTCATGTCCAGTGGGCGAAGGCACCTTTATACTTTTTGTTAAACGTACAAATGCACCGTCTCCGATACGAAGTCTGCAAAACTAAATTTGTTTTCAGTTATTTTTTTTTATTTTCGAACAGTTCAGTGCTCGCTTCGTCATTCTGTAGTCTTACGTACCCGACTGAGATCGTTTAATGCATTTCGCTTTAAATTTTTCTTTAGTGCACTGCAAATTAACGTTATTGACTACATTTCTGAGACGACAGAATTGGACCGCGCCATTTTGTCACGGGGCATATATTTACGCATAGCCATTGTTTTATCACTTATTGTGCTCCAACCTTTCGTAAAATCTCCTGGGAATGCACAAAAAAGGAAGAAAAAGGAGCAAGAAAAGGACACAAATTGCATTCTGGGACGGGGAAAATATTGCAGAGGTTCTGACGAGATGCACTTACTTCCCTGCATTAATTGATTGCTGCAGTCCAGAAGTTCGTTTGTTGCTTGGTGGAGTTCAAACGTTGGTAACGACACTAAAATCAATATGCTGTGTTTTGTGTCCTTCCAAATCCAGGAAGCTTATACTGCATTTTAACGCTGTTTAGATAATTAAAGAATTGTCTCTCCCCCCCCCCACCCCCCCCTCCCGATTAGTTGACGGGGCAACTTCGTTTTCAGACTGGCAACAGTGTAAAATGTTGTGTTAGACAAGTGCAGTTGAAACCATACTAATATAGGTTGTTGTTCTCAGAATAAAGGATTGCCAAAAATGAATTTCCAACTGAGGAAATCGTGGACAGGTTCCGACAATGAGCACTCGGAGGTTGGAATGTTATTGACGGCCCCTTTGTTAGTGTACGTTTCATTTGGCGAGAGCTGAAGTTACTGCATGTACAAGTCATGCCATGGGAAAGACAAATGTGCTTGAACCCCAGACATCGGTTGTATTTACCTCACCGCGTGTTTTGTGAGCGCCGGAACATACCATGCCTGGCAACCCCATATCAATCCATATGTGAAGCTGCACAGGATCGCATAGAAGACGTATAGATGCCACATATCTGTCGATGAAGGCAACCAATGTAATCTTTAGGCTTATACATTTTCCCCATGCCTTCCTCACTAATTAATTTTGTCAGGATAACAAATGAAAAGTTTACGTTCTGTCATACTGCTGTTGCAGATTCATGGCTTTGATGACGTCAATATTTTCTGCCGGAGATTCTCAGAAAGACTATGCGCAATTTTCTTTTCATAACGTTCCCCAGGAAGCTCGGAAAACTTCTTACACAAGCGAGCTCATTAAAATTCAGTCAGTTACTGTCATATACAAACGAATGACTAACAGCGCAAATGATAAAAATGTGCCTTTTAAAATTAACCAGCTTATTCAAAAACAGCGCTGGCATAGTCAGTTGTAGAAAATTTTGCTTTTTGAATAGTTGTCACTTCACTGAATTCAATAATTTTGTCGTTCCGCTATTGAAATTGTATTACCTATTGTGAACAACCCTCTATTTGCAAGATGTAATCGGAATATAATTCTTCCCTTCAACACATCAATTTAAATTTCGCGATAGAGAAACAATGATGGTCACTTGTAATGCATGAACAAACGGGCGTAACAAATGATTATTGAACCTTTTTTTTAACACCACTTTTTTGCGTTATACAAGGATCGCACAGTGTGTATCCTTCTTTTTCGGGGAATTATTTGAGCGAGTTAGGTTTTTTTTTTCAGAGCAAAGTAATTTTAATGAGGGATGTCCAGGTGCAGTCTTGAAGTATGCGGGTTGATTAGCGTCTTTGCTATCAATCACTGGGTAACACCTTTCGAGTGTTAACTTTAGAGTTATGCACAACCAACAGCGACGAATTTTACTGTGAGCGACAAAGAGTGGTTCTACTGGCGCAGGGCATTTTGGCGAAACAGCATTACAAGTTTGACATGTGCATCTGTCTCTAATATGGTTTTCGTAAAAATCCCTGGCGACATACGCGGGCGAGGTTTCCAACGCATTACACACACGCGGACAGCCTTTCTGAAGTGTGCGCTGTAAATATGCTAGTTGCGTTGTGCTTGTAATTACTACTCGAAACAAAACTGCATCACTGAGCCGAAATAGCAGTGTTATCTTGGAGGATCTGACAAAGTAATTGGTATATTTAGTGACCCTGAGATTCGGTAAATCGCCCTGGAAATACTCCTCGAAAGAAATCGGTTGACTTCAATGCATCTCCCTATGTTGTGACAAGAGATATTTGTTGCCACTGCTTGAAATCGACAGAAGAGAATCTGTGGGACGTCAAAGAGTATGTCAAAGCTGCTTTTATAAAAAAAAGCGAAATCCTGATTGCCTTATAGATTTAGAAAACATGGGTGTTGTCCTATTGTTTCACATCACCACATCTGATCCGCTACAGCAGGTTGTAATTCAAGCCTATAGTTAAAATAAATATTCCCAATAACGTCTGTGAAAGATGAAAGTATAGTTAGTACAGGCAATATTTCTGGAAAGTTATTATTACCGAACAGTGATTTCTTTGCTAAGCGAGAAGAAGCTTACGAAGCTCGTCGTGTTCAGCAGTTTCAACGGTCTTGCTTTCGATGATTTGTATAGCCTGCTCTGTAAGTTAAGAATCAATGCGTCTCGTGCACTCTCTCATTCCAGTGAGGTGAGTCATCAAATAATACGGGTCCTTCTTGAACTTGGGAGTGAGAACGCCTAATTCGTAATCTTGGCAGCAAGAACGTACCTTAATCGGGGTCTCTACCGTATATTTCTTGCTGTTTTTCGGGTATCACGGTACATACACCCCCCACTAAGAAACTGTCTGCACAACAGTCTTCATCAGTGCGGTGTACTGATCTTCTCATTAGGTTTATTATCAGCTCTCATGAAAATAGACTCCAGATGTCATTTTCTTGTCGTGAAAGAATAATTTCTGGGCTTTCGGGGATCCGATCAGTCGCATTTGTTTCAGTGTGAGAGTATATTTTTATCTTTCGCTGGCGTATCTTCTTGCACGATGTAGCTTACGGCTAGATATATAGATCATACGCCAGAGTTCTTGCTCTTTTCTAACTTGCCCTTCCAGCCAAAGCGTGGCTGACGAAAGAACGCCCGGTTTTTCCTGTCTATGCTTCTCATGGATTGGCCGCATGGCTGCATATCTCTATACTTGCTTTTTTTTTCTACAATTCTCTATCTCCGGCTCACGCCATGACTTCCTAAGCATAAAACAGGTTTCATTCGGCTGCAGAACACGTTCGACCAATCAAGCGGCGAGATAGCGCACCTGCTTGAAAAAGACAAAAAAGAGAGACACAAAAGAAACGTTGAGCGTTCAAGGGTCCGAGATTACAGAGGTATAACATGTGAGGCGAAAATGTGCGCGTCAGGCCGACAATGTGGTGACAACTGCCTCGATGTTCATCAGTCGCGTTGCCGAGGCAGGTGAAAATGACTGCGGGAGTGCCGGGGTGCATTATTCACTAGCGCTTCAAGCGGTCCGTGTACCCTCTCAGCATACGAAAATGTTCACGCATGAGAAGTAAAAAAATAACTGAGCTGTAGAGCACACATTCGCATTAGGCAAGTAGATATTAGAAAATTTCGTATATTATGCTACTTGTTACATACCCCAAATGAATCCACCACAAATTATTAGGCAAACGAAAGCGCAGGAGGCACCAATTGTTGTCTTTAACTGTAGTGTAGTAGTTATCATGTATATTGAGATTAATTGACGTGGACGAAAAATTAATTTTCCGTAAAAGGGAACGAACCCGCAACCTTTGAATTACGCGTCCATGCCTTACCAATTGAGCTACAACCGAAGGCGCTTCCCCGCCTACTTAGTTGGGTGTTTCTGCATGTGAAATCCCTGGAAGCATGGAAAACTCTTTTGTTTTTGTGTGCCAGAGGTCTTCACGTGATACGTGATCTTTGCACGAGGTGGCAGCTTAAAAATAAACCCTTGCATGCTAACCTGAGGCATTAAGACTGCAGGGGTGAACACCTCGCTATCATTGAATGAATAAGACAATTTTTTAGAGACTCATTCCTTTTTTTAGGCACACCCAAATAAACCTAACAGAGAGTTAGGCCAGAGAAAGCACAGGGACCATCAATCGTTGTCTTTAACGGTAGTTTAGTAATTATGAAGTACTGGGAAATGAATTAAAGTGAATGAAATAGCACTATTTCCGTTGATTGGATTCGAACCAACAACTTGTTGTATCTATTGATGCCTACTAATCTCATTCCTGCTTTGAAGTTTAGAAAATGTTCTCAGCTTATCTGAGTAACGCAGATTGATATCTGAAAATGAGTGGGATCGAGGGAGGAATATTTTACATTGCATACACGCAAGGTAGAGCGTCATATACAACGTCGAAACCATAGTCACGCTTAGTATAACACCAGCCAACCTTATCACAGGAACTTCAAAAAAGCCTGTGACACAGATGTTCGGAAGCAAGCAAAGTTTCTTGAAGCTATTAGTTTGCTATCAGTATTATGTTCGTACCGAATTCCCTCTGAAAAATTTCTTGGAGTACACTTTTCATTTATGCCCTTGAAGCAGCATTTAACCACATGAGCACCTTGGTGACTTTTCATTTCGTATTTATTGTTGCCTGCGCACTCATTCCTATACTTGTCTGTACAGAAGATGCGTCTTATTTTTAAGCAGCATTGGGAAGAATTTCATTGAAGAGTGAGATTAAATTTCTTTGGCAGTCTATCATCTTGCATTGCTAACAGAAATTACGTCAAGGAAGTCAGAATGTGGGATATACCTCCAGAAATAAAAAAAATGGTAGAGAAAAGCCAAAGATCTAGACGAAAGGAAAGCGTATAAGAGACACACAGGCCCTATATTAAATACTGTGTATTAGGACTGCTTTACCATAAATACGAACCGTCCTCATCCAGAAATGAAATATTTTCTAACAAGCATTGCGGTGCAAAGCATATCATATTTCAACGATCTCTCAGCGGGATTATTTCAACTACTCGTGGCGGTCAGCTATTCTCGCGAGACATTATACATTACACGTACGCCTTAACATTCACGAAATAACGCTGTTTTACACACTGTCATGATGCCTTCGAAATGTGACGTGTACTTTACTGTGCCATTCGCTTACGCTTTTACACCTGTTTTATTATCCTGAAGCCAGGCCCGTAGCCAGGAGGGGGGGGGGGCTAGGGGCCCGCCCCCCCCCCCCGAAATTCGGATTGAGGGGGGTGTTTTACCGAGAAGAAAAATAATGAAAATAGGGGGTTTTCAAGGTTTTCAACAGGTGCCCCCCCCCCCCCCCCCCCCACCCCGAAAAAAAATTTCTGGCTACGAGCCGCCTGAAACTATCGTACTTAAAGGCATAAATTTCGCAGGAAAGGTGTGGCCAAGGACACGATATGGTGTGACCACTTCATGGCCGGTCCATTGTTTGTTCGCTACTTTCCAAATTAATTTCCTGAAGCATGCACTCCCAAACTATATCGAACAACTATTCTGCTTGAGCTAAGTTCTGAATATGCCCCGCTGTCAGCTTGGGCTTACATTTAAAAAAAATCGTGGTATATCATGGGTACCCTTTGTTACTCAGTACTTCTAGGTGCACCTTTTTCTTACAAGCTAATTTATACATTTACGTGTGCAGCAGGTATACGCTCTTAATCAGCTCCAGCGTAAAGTGCTGTCTATGCACTCTTCAGGAAACCAGATATTTTCGTAGTTATAAAGCTTTGCTAGCACTTCCTTGATACAACACCCAGAACCTGCTATGAGTGTATCATCAAGAACATAGAGATAACCTGCTTTTTGCTTGCACACCTAGCAACGCCCTGTTGGCTGCTAATGAGAGCAGTGGTTCCGCATTAATAATTCTTTCCGGGTGCCTTTATGGCTCCTTGGCAAAGCATTGTAAGTGCGCAGTTACTGGCAATGCACTACCCGGGTTAGACCCCAATTGGACATGTGTAGCATTCAATGCATAAATTGAAATCCTGGGCAGCCCAGATACTACATATATATCATTTATAATGTGCATGGGGTATGTTACGAGCTTGTCGGCCACGTAAAGGTGGGCTTCTGATTATGTCCTCATCGCCAAGTCTCGTAACTGACGTTCTCTGTCTTGTCCATTGTTCATTTTCACACGTTCCTATTGCTTCATCTTATATATATATATATATATATATATATATATATATATATATATATATATATATATATATATATATATATATATATATATATATATATATATATATATATATATATCTGTGTGTGTATGTGTGTGTGCGTGTGTGTGTACTTATAAACCAACGTGGGAGTAATGCTGCGTATTTAACACCTTGCCTTTTTCATTATCTCTTGATGTCCAGTACATAAAGGGGGTAGACACGCCGGGTAGCACATATTCCTTCTCAACATATCAAATACGTACACTTGCTGACTATGCAGCTATAGGGTATTGGAAAGATGCACAACAGAATCACAGTTCACGACAGAGGCGACACTTCCCAGCGGGTGACAGTCCATCTCTTGCTGCTGAAATGTTTGTAATTGTTTCTGAATTCTAACTGTTCCTGAATGTTTCTAAGGTACAGGCCTATTCTTTGCAAAGCGGTGGGCCAATGATCTTTCATCTGTCGCATTACAGAGGTGTTGTACCTTTAAAAAAGTACACGGGAGATTTTTTTAGGTGCTTCAATTTAACGTGGGTTGCACGATTGTGCAATATTTTTGAGGGCTGGTTGATGCAGCACTGTAAACGTGGTCGCCGAAATCAGGCTCTTCTGCCTTTCTTTTTTTTTATTCGCTGAACACATAGCATTCACAGAGTTGTCTTGCCGAATTGAGTGCCTCTTGAGCCACCTCGTTTAAGTTCGCGAGGAAGCGCAACCTCCACCAAACTTCGGCTCAGCAAATTTTTTACGAAGACTGCAAGAATCGCTTTAATGGCGACGCTGGGATCGACCAAAAGAGCGCTGTGTAGCAGTTTCCGCTGTGTCAGCGGTTTTCCCCTCCAACTTGAGAAAGTGCTTGCAACTACTCCATACAGTGCTGCAGTTCAGTACAAAAAAGCCACTCTGCCTTCCATACCCGGCACGCTTCGTCGTATCACCGTTTCGTTTTTCTTGGAAGACATAAGCGAACATAACATCTTGATTAAAAGGAAAATTGGGGAGGAGGGAGAAGGGTGGAATCCAATAGGTGAAAGCGAGGCGCCTCAAATCTTAACGGCTTCTTGCAATTAGAACAATGGCGAAGGAGTCCGGGTTTAATTTAAAGATTGCCGGGCCGTACATTTTTCTTCAGTTGTTCAAATTTGAGGGATGAAGAAACGAAGGCAGTGGGCAGCCATGGAAAGGTTTAATCCTTGTAGCAGGGACTCAGTGAAATGGAACAATAACAGAACACAGCGTCATCCTTTTGTGTGGGGGGAATGCATGTTGGAGAACGCTACAGGGGCATACCGGCACCGTGTGTAGGCCGCTCTCTTGAAGCACAGGCGCGATCACGGTGGTCGCGACATGCGCCGCCCTCTCCTAACAGAGCGAGCAAGCTAGCACAAAGCGAGCAGCTGGAAAGTATTCAGTTGCCGCGCCTGCTGCGCTGGTTCGTCCCACTATGCGCGCCTCGCAGCAACCTTCTCTCTACTCATGCAAAAATGGAGCCACGCAGGCGCCGCGATTGGTCCGCGCTCGGCGGGGAGGAGCGATGGGAAGGGTCCGCTCTTAGCCGCTCATAGGCCATCGCTCGGCAACTGAGCCGTTGCCCCCCGGCAACCCTAAGAGCGCGCCTGACTTTGAAAGCAAAGAAATGGAAATAAAGAAAAAGAAAAGCAACAAACTTGAACACGCCGACCAACGCCGTCTAGGGGCGCTGGGAAGAATCGATTGCGGGAGATAACACAAAAGTGAACAGACGAGAACGAGAGATGCGAGGATACAGTCTCAAAAGAAATAAAGGAAACAGAAAAAAAAAGAGTAGTGAGACATAAGGCGCGTAACCATGGCGCGTTTGCGTTTTCGTTGCGTTTCGCGTGCTGCGATGTGTACTAACCGGATTGGGCTCCGCACAACACAATATGCGCGCCCCTTAATTTCATCGTTCTATTCGTATTATTTCTCTTTCTGTTGCTGCTATCACCGCCTTGCTTTGTTATGGGGTATAACTACTCTGGCGCACAGCAGTCCAATTGCGATCACTGCCGCGAAAACAATGGCCCGATAGGGACCGAGAAAGAAGAAGGCACGTACATCATGAAGGCTTCGAACATTCTCGATGCCTAGCTCCTCGTTCGTTGGGGCCCATCAATAGCGCGTGCCATCTTTACGAGCTGTAATTACATCGATGATCGAGTAGCAAAAAACAATAGAGTGTCCGGTGCCCACCTGCGGCGCGTGGTTCGCTTCGTGATCGCCGATCGAAGACAAAAGCGATCGGCGTGCTCCGCGTGCGAGGCTCGACGCTTTTTGTTCCCGCGAACACCTCAGGTCTACGCGACTCAGTGTTCGTGACGTCACCGCCAGTGCAGACAAAAGCGGTAGCGTCGGCCGGCGGGCGAGAAGGTGGCGGGGAGGGCTCCGGCAGAGAGGCCGGCTCCCCGCTACGCCGATGCTGCGAGGAGGAGCAGTCCGCCACGCGCCCAGGTTGGAAGGTGGAAAGAGGCCGGGCGCTCTTTTATGAGCCAGGGGGGATAAGAAAGGAGATTAAAGCCCGCGTAGAGGCGAGCATTTGTTGCGAGCCTTCGTCCAGCCCAGGGTGGGTAACCGCTCACGCGCGCAGAAGTCGGCTGCCCTGCATGGCCCCCCCGCGCATCCGCGTTGCCTGCCCAGCCGCTGTGTTTGTCCCTCCGCCTGGACTGGACCGCTTCGAAGGCCGGGCCCGTAGTCGAGCCAGAAAACGCGCGGCCGCGGCGGCGGCGCTGTTTGCTTACTCCGGCGAGACGCACCCCATCGACTATACCAATGTGGCCAGGGGAAGGCTGCGCAGTCAGCCCAGAGCTGGCTTGTTCTTCCGCGCCGAGAAGGGTGGAGGGGAGGCACGGCAGCCTCGCAACGATCTCCCCCCTTATTGCGAGCGAGGGCGAAGATGGACACTGGGCCGGTCGCGAGCCGGCCTGCTGCTGCCGCTGCTGTCTTTTTCAATGACGATCACCCGACCAGGAGAAGCGGCGGCCACCTTGCACGCTGAGACAGGTGA
The DNA here is from genome assembly GCA_030522465.1 of Rhipicephalus appendiculatus. NCBI lineage: Eukaryota > Metazoa > Arthropoda > Arachnida > Ixodida > Ixodidae > Rhipicephalus > Rhipicephalus appendiculatus. The sequence goes on along the minus strand of JALIZH010002976.1, from coordinate 52,371 downwards.
GTTACGCCATTGCCGTAATTCCTGGCCGTGCGCTTCCCGGACAGAAAAGGCCCCTCGCATGCGCGTTCGCCGTGTATATACTGCGGTCGCTTGCCCCCCCTCGTGTATATATACAGCGTATATCTATAACGCGCTCTCGCAAGAGTGCGCGAGGCAAATGACGTCTCTGTAGCCGTCACACATCGCGTTGCTCCGCTGCAAGCTCGCTATCGCATGTCCCGGTATTTTACTGGATCTACGCGTTCGGTGTAAATCATGGCGCCGGGAGAGCCCTGCCGTATACCGGGAGCGCCCTGCCGTATACCGGGAGCGGAGCGTCGAGCTTCCAGAAATCGCATTCATTGTGACCCCGCGGCCGAGATGGTCCGGGAGAAGGTGCGAGGTATGCATGCAGCACGCCGATCGATTCTCATACAACTTCCCGCGAATAACACTGGCAGATATGTCCCAATATACGCTAGCGTATCGATGTATGTGCTCTAACCCTAACGTTGACCTGTCGGGTTCCGTTTGGTGGCAACTGATGCTTCACTTAATGACCCGTTTTCTTTTTGTCTATTGCGTACAGGAGGAGCATTGTGTTGCAAACAGATCTGGCGAGCCCGTTGCTGCAGCTTACGAGTGCATTTCGGGTCGCCTGTTACGTATACTGAAGGTATACCGGACGATTACTTACTCAGGATACATTCAGTATACGAACAGGAGGCGCCGTCGAGAGCATCGTCCTTCGTCCCGGAGGCTGGCGTCGTCCCGCGGGATGAGGCGCAGGGATGCGGGACCAACCAAGATGGGAGGAGGATGGGGAGGAGGGAGGCCGGGGACGACCATCCAACATGGCGCCACCGCTGGGAGGAGAAACCTGCGAACAGCAGAGAGGAGAAGCCAGCGAGGCGCCTGTGGGCCTCCCGAAATGTCGCCCATCGCTACGGGCGACGCTTTAGAGGCAAGTAATCATCATTCCGCGCTCTTATGTTTGCACGAACCGTTTTCCTTTGAAACGACGACCTCAATTATTTTCGTAACAGAACAATGACACTCGCGACTTCAACAAAGAGAATACCGAGCGCGAGAAATGAGAGTTTAGCGACATCGCTATTATTTTATTCTTTCTTCATGATGTTTCATCTTCGGCTCAACTTCACCTGGAAGCTCATCAACATTGAAGCAACTCTATTTAGAAAGAGATGTTCTGCTTTTAAAAAGATAGCACACGACTTAGCCGACTCTTTTCACACAATATATACATAGTGCTCTGTCTCATGCATGTAGTGGACAAATGCAAATAAATTTCGCGCTTGTTTATTTAAAAAAAAGTGGATCCATTTAGAGTATCTGTGAGTGCTGATAAATGTGAGAGCGTCAAGCTATTGCTTACATGGCGAATCATAAGGTGCTGCGGGACGTTGTCCGAACACTGGAATGTTTATTGCATACCAGTTACAGAAGCTTAGGTGAGTAGAACTGCACCGGGTAACAAAAAAAAAGTGCGTACCGGAAGGCACAGTTGCGATATGACTTATGGCACTCAGACACATTTGTATATGTTAAAAAAAAAACATCCGGCGATAAGGCGTGTCGCAGTCTCAGGCTGGCTCATATGATACTCAGCTTATTTGCTTTCTGGCGTACACAGGGAAGTTTATTGCATACTAGTAACGGCAGTTCAGGTGACTATAACTGCACTGGGTAAAATGACTACCGCGGGACATACAAACAATCAAGAGAACATAGGTACGTACAATGGAACTGCGATGATAACACAGATCACTAATCACTGAAAAAACAAGAAAAAAAGGAACACAAAAACTCACTAAGTTTGCACAGAATTACATATCATTGGGGAAGAAAAGCAACATTACCACTCAAAAAGTGCCTTGGGCCGGCTCATATGATACGAGACTCATTTTTTCCCCCCCCCCCCCCCGTGCCAGTCGCTTTCAATACGGCAGTAGAGGAAATTCAATATTCCCCTTCCTCACTCCGAAAAATCGTGTATGCCACGTGTTAAGTAAGCACTGACGCTTCAGTCGTACTGGAAAAGCACCGCTCATTCGTGTCTTTTCATTTCACTGAAACTCTGACTCTGACGTGACACGAGTTTGGTTATTGCGGTGATAAAAGCGCTCGTTCTCAATTCCTTTGCTCGAAGGCCCGTATATGGCGGGATGACATTATTTTGCTAAAGGAGTATGACTTTTTGCTTGATCCCATATTTCTAACACAGGAATTCGTTTTCAGAGCGTTTTTGTCATATGTTTTTGCCTAAGTGAGTCGATATTTAAAAAGTTGACCGCTAATTTTTTATAGCGCGTAATAAAGCATCGAAACACTGCATATGCATAAAGAAAACTGAACGTTAAGTTGGGGGAGACGCTATATTTAGACACTGTAGAGGTTCGGCAAACTTGAAGAAATGCATAATAATTTAGTGCTAATAATGGCCGAGGGGTAATTTTAATTTATCAGTGTTTAAAGCAATGCTAAAATAAACCTCAACTGTGAAGGGAGAATAGAACACCAAATCGCTTCGAGAAATAACTTTGCTGTTTTTTCAGTAAGAAAAGCTTTTTATAGGTCTAAACATATGTTTCGGTTGTACCAGTTATCGCATAAATAGAGATAAAAAAGTTCGCCGTCTTGCAACCTTGGAAGAGATGTGGCAATTTATCAGATTGTTTCTTAACTCTGCTTGATTTTTAACTAATTAGCTTGTAGTGAAGAGGAATGCCCATTTTCATTGTAAGCTGGACATTTAATAGACGAAACGGGCCCGCATGATCGCAAAATGCTTTAGCGTTTTAGTATACGTTCAGCAAGTTTCTCGTTTTTCCACATGACCTGAAATTTGAAAAAGTAGTTTAGAGTCGAAAAAAAAGTTTAATTATATGCAGATGTATTGAAGTACCTCCTTACTTTTCTTTATCGTTTACTAGAGTGTTCAAGATCAGATCATCCACTGAAGCCAACGAGAACGATTAAAAGAAATCGATAAAGCCAGCAACTCAGCTGTGTCAATGCGACTTGTAATTTTGTGATACATGGTTTTGGGACTACAGCCACAAAGAGGATGTTTTGAACAGATGGAGACAGATTCACCGAAACGAATTTATGACAGTGCATGCTTTTTAAGCCTCATATAGATTACGGACTCGATGAAGCTGTTTGGTTGCCATTGGTCTAAATCTGTATGCATAATTAACCGAAGCGTTATTCTTGCTCGCGAATTTTATGCAAACATCATTAAAGCTGATAATGGCTGACTCCTGGATTTACTACAGCAACTGAGTTCCAAAAGGAATACCCGTTGCAGATTTTTTTCTTTTTTTTTGCGTGGCGGGTGTCTCTGAAGGTGTTCCAGACATTTCCAATTTGTTTACGGTCTTTAAAAACGACCAGCTAATGGGAAAGGTGGGGAGAAACCGGCTGGCACATTGCGCACAGCAAACAAAAAGTGTTTCACAGCAAATGTACAGTCATGACATAGCTTAGCGCGAACGCGGGAGCGTGTTCCACACGGTGCGATCAATGACAACTATACCAAGGCGAAGCTCTGTGCGTTCGCAGTTCGTTTGTTACGTAGCTTTTTGCTATCACACGCATCGCATCATCAGTGAGTGCCTTCGACAAAGGTGCGCTCAGATGACGCTGTGCACGCGAGAGTGAGATAGTCTCGCCGCTAATACACTGCGCATGTCCCGAGCCTCCCGTTGACGTCTAGGTGCAGGCGTCAGTGATAGCACCGTGTTCCCGCCAAGCGTGCTCCCGACTGTATATTTACATATGCAAGCTTAGTCACTCAGGATTTCTGGTGGATTTTCTGTTGTAAATATCATGATCTCTTGTTGGAAAAATTCGGAACTGTTAGTCCACACATTCATCATCAATTTCGAGCGATACATAATCTTTTTTGAGACCATATTATACGTCTTCTAAGCTTTATCGTTTCATGAGTGTGCTGTTTCCAATTATCAATTTTATTTACTGCGACTCTGCATCCAAAGTATGTTTTACGGTAATCGCGTAATAGCTCTATCATAATTTGTCTTAGGTCATTCATACGTGCAACATTTCATTGGGGAAATACGTAATGAAGTCAGGCCAAGAGGCACCTGAACCTCGCCCACGAGTATTCTACGTAATTAGCACATTCCATTTTATAATGCGCCGACTGTTGTCAGGTTGGGGCGTATACAGTATTCACCGTGGAGCATACGTTGAACTGTAGAGTTGTGTTCTTGCCAAACTCAGAAGAAAGTTAGCAATCCTATTCGCACAGTTTCATGCAACCTCGATTGAAATTAACTATTAACTTTTGTTATTTTTGAACTGCATATGAACGATGACCTTACGTAGCTGGTGCAATAAAACTTGTTATGTCTTAGTAATGGATAGATGGATGGATGGATGGATGAATGAATGAGTTTAAGGACGCTTTGATTTCTGCACAAACGTTCCCCGAAGTTGCATAATGTATCCTTTCTTTCCTTAAAAAAACTGAGAGTAAATTCAACGTTTGTGTGTGAATCGAAACAGTGAAACAGAAGCAGTAGCTATACTACGAGTAGTGAATTATTCAAGCAGTGCAACGCTAATCTAATTAGTCTGTAAATTGCGAGACATAACATATTTCTCTAGTTACCTTATTGAATACATACACCCTGATAACTTTCATATGCTACCTTCTTGGTGATATTAAAGGAATACTGACACGATTTTGGAACATCGCAGAAGGGACATTTTTCGTTTCCTTGGTATGCATTGCCAACGCTCTCCACACAGCGGAGTCAGACAACACGTATAAAATATTTTATTTTGATTTTAAAGTTTTCGTCGCTGAGAATCTGCAAGCCAGCTCCACTGCAATGGACATTATCCCGACGAGTCAAGTCAGCTCTGAGTTCGCGAGCTCTGCGTCCGTCATGCAGCCTAAATCGCAGAAATCACTCTCAGGATCCCTGGTCGACAATTCACTCATCGTTGTTTACGTGCACCACGAGCAGATGACAGATTTTCCGTTAGTACGTCGCCAGTTGCTCTTCCCGTGACGTCGGGCTGCTTTGATACGTCACTGAGAAGCCACCCCCTCGATACCGAAACCGAAATTGCTGTTTTATGGTAGCGGTATTAAAAATATATCCAATGCATTCCCATACACTACAACACTTTTTATAGGTTTCTCGACACCAGTACTTTCATTTAGAGCAACCATCCCAAAATTCTTAAAATTCGTGTCAGTACTCCTTTAAAGGGGTACTGACACCAAATTTCGCGGCCGAGATAGCCTGCGGGATCAATTCCCGTGAACATGAGTATATCATACTCAAAATATCAACAGCGAATATAGCTTTGAAGATATTTTACATGAATTTTGAAGTTTGTGTGTGCGAGGTATTGACACCCTCAAAAGTGACCCCATGGTGACCCCCCCCTACTTCCCTCACGTCACCACGCTGCAGGCAATACAAGTTATGGGGACGTCATAGCCACCATTTTTCTTTTGCCACATTTGTTTCAGCAGACTGCTATTCGGCGGCTGCTCGCGAGTCCGTGGCCGCGGCGCACACGTTGAAAGTTTTGTGTTTGGCGACACTGCCGTCCTGTTTCCTGCTCGAATGGACTTCTTGATGTGGACCGTGCGGAAGTGCGTCACAGTTCTGTGTGCTGACGTGGTCGAGCGTTGTACTCGCTAGGTGGTGGCAGTAGCACCCAGCGGCTTATGGGGCGTATCGTTTTTGGAGCTCTCTCAAACCGAAACTGGGAGACTTAAACGTAAATGAGGAGCGTGTAATTAATTATCGGTTGAGCGCTGCTGCAAACGATAGGCCGTGTTATGACTAACAGGCTCCCTGCAACACATTGCAGCAAAAAGCGTGAGGCCGAAATTTTTGCGTCAGTACCCCTTTAATGGGCCCTGAACATTGTAGCAGGATGCTAAGTTGAGCAAGTTGGTGATTATACATATGCAAAAGATACAGCTGAAGTGTTGTAACGCCTTTTATTTGTTATTCATGCTTTCCTTTGTTTTCGTCACCATATTTACGCTGTACTTTTCCAACGTGTACCCTTGAACATTTCTCTTCATACTAAATGTACGTGCGAAGATTTAAATATGAACACCATTTTGTTGTGGCTAACGCCTGACTGCCATCTCTCTTTCTAGAATAATTCCGCTGTACCACGGACAGTTGATGTAAATGGACCACCGAAACTCTGGCATCAAAGCACCGATTTTTTGATGGTCGTGAGTGTTGTGCTTTTAATTTTTACACATTGTTGATACGCACAGTGCAATAAAGCTACTCAGAGGAACATTTTTTCACTCCATTTGTCGTCTTTCGAGCTGTACTTTCTTGATTAAAAGCGTTTTTTCTTCTTTGGCCTCTGTGTAAAATTTCATTTTGTGCGCACCAATACCTATTACAAGAGGTGTCATTTATATGTACGGCATCGTTCTGCAAGCAAATATGCAGGAAGTGTAAAAAATAATAACTTTGTTCATGTGCATTTCCTCACAGATAAATAGTTATGTCCTCTTCATTGAGTTTTGCTTTGACTGTTCTTGCGTCTATACTAATTTCACTGGTCAGGCACTCCTGAGCACATACATGAATGCCCTCAACGAGAAAGTTGCTGCAAGAGCCAGATTTCGTTAGCGTATCTAGCATAGCCCAATGTCGACACCCTGAACATAAATATAAATATGCATTGCATATAACAGAAAAATTAAACAAATGAGCTAATAAGGCACATTGAAGCTTTAGGACGAGCTACAGTGCTTGGAATAAATTATTTGTTTATTTTTCGAGAAGACTGACTTATGACATGTTTCACGAGCTTGTCTGTGTAGTACAGTGATCGCTTGTTACACGTTTACACGCATGTTTGTCGCAGTGACAACAATTGTGTTTGCGAATAAAACACAAAGGCGCATCGAAAAATGCTTTATTGCATTTATTGAATGATCCGCACAGGTGCTGAACATATTCCTTCTCTGTTTCTTGCCTTGAATATATATTCCTTCAAAGCACTTCTTCCAAGGTATATTCATAAACAGGAAAGCTGAGCATGTAATTGAAAGTGATATTGAATAATTTGTTGCAGCAATTGGTTAGTATGAAATAATTAATGCCCTCGTGTACTGGGCATTGACATGAGCACCAAGTGATACACCTATGAAAGTAGTAGCACACCTTTCAGGCCATATACTGGCTGGAATACGGGCTCTCATTATGGGCGACGATACGCGAAAGCACGTGCATAGAAGCAAGATTACAAGCGACATGGCGATTGCGTATATTCTGAAGGTAATAAAGTGACCAATGCTAAATTCAAACTGCAATTGGCCTTAATTAGATAGCGTCATGGCAGACAAATTGCAAAGTGGTGTCAGTCTTGCAAACCCGAGCTTAGTGCTGAACTGACAGACTGAGCATCATGGCTGCCAATAAAAAAAATGACTGAGCTTGTACTAAGGCGCGCAAGGCTTGAAACCGCCAAACAAGACAATTCTGAGTACTAGTCCGATTACTTCTAGGTTATTTTGATAGGCCTTTAGCTAGGTGAGACAGGTTGCTTCTAGGTTGCTTCAAGGTCCTTGATAGGCTTTAGCCTAGGTGATGCTAGGTTGTTTCTGCGTTGATTCTCAGCGCAGAGGGGTTCGAGTTAAACCACAGACAGTCACACACCCGACACGGATATTCAAACTCCAGAGATAGAAACTCGTGCTGACACAAATCGTTCGCACCTCTACGGGCACGTCGTCGTTGGCGTAGGCCTTTCATCGCTTTAGATGCTTTTCGCAGACGCCGTTGCTTTCCCCTTTCGATAGTATGCTTTCTCGTTGTACGTACTCGGGGTCTTCGACTCACCGCCGTCGCTTCGCAGCCATTTCTTGGCTTAATATTCTCATCTCCAATACTAGTGGATCAGTGGTGAGTAGTTGGATTTACCCTATTTCTGTGGCACCTGTATCTGTTTATGATGATGATAGTTTTCTGATAGGCTGCACAGTGGGAAATACCCGTTTGATGAAGATCGTTTTCTTGTTCATTTTCAGTAGACCAGGGGTGAGCAGGGGATTTCACCCGATTTCTTTGGCCCATACCCGATTAGACTGATGATTGTTTTCGTGTAGGCCGCACGGCACATACCCGTAGGCCAAACAAAGTACGGCTAGCTTACCCACCTTCACTGTTAAAATAGTTTTGTGTTTTACTTTAGTGTCGCGTATACCTGAACAGTGTCTGCGAAACAAAATTCATTACCGAATTTTTGAAAATACTAGTGGTGCACTTCCCACCCTTAAGTCTTCACGATGTGTTTCAGGGAATGCCGTAAGATTTATTTCTTTATTGAGGCCGATTCTCATGTTACAATAATTCTTTTGGACCAGTGGTGAGTTGTGTGGCTTGCCCGATTTCTGCAGAGCGTATGTGTTTGCCCGCGGATAGCATCTTCATTTTTAGTAGCACAGGGGTGGGTAGTGGTGCTTGTCCAATTTCTGTGGCACATGCCTCCGTTACATTTCTTGTGCCCCAAGGTGGAAGATTCACGTATATACAGCTTTGCTGCAAAGGCAATGGACTCTTGAAGCACCAGTCTGCACAAGATACCCTTCAATTGCCAGCAATACCTTGACTCCAAAAAACAAATATTCTGTATAATTGCCACATTGACTTCAATGAACCCTTTGAATGGTTGTTGAACCTATTTTTCTTGCTCGTTTCATACCGAGGATTACTCTTGCGGCATCAATGATGCCTTCTCGACGTTCTTTGTTCTGTACTATACGAAGGTTAATAACTTGGTGGATCCAGGTAGAATACGAGGGCTTATTGGCAACATTCGTGATACTAAGTTAAGATGCTAACTAACGCATGCGTTTGCAAAAATCTCCTACATCCTATACCACTAATGAGAGACGCTCGCTGGCACTTGCAAGGGCTTTGTGAGCGTTGATAAATATAAAAAAATGAATTAGCGGTTGGCCACCGTATCAGCTTGATCATAAAGGGCAGCACTAGACGTGTCATGCGAAAGACGGGGGTTTGCCCACCAGCGTGTGCAAGTTGCGTTTCTGAAAACTTTCATCTTGTTCTTGTAACAAATACAGTTTAATAAGGTGTAACAAGTAATTTTCCTTATTCTCTCTCTGGTTTGATTGTTTCTTCCCTTCATATCATCGTAGCTATTAAACGGATAGCACAATATTTCTTTTTCTGGCTCTGCAGCCAAAGATTATTGTCTGCTTCGTTGGATGTGCTTTTCAAGGAGGCTACTTTACCTCAAGTACGCGTATTACAAATATGATTAAAGCATTCTTATTCATATAGTATCGACCACCATGTGTTCTTTTATTATTAAGACGCGTACAGCCAAGATATTGCCAGCAGTTGAGGAGTATCAGGCATACACTGTTTTTGTAGGAGTCGGACGTTGTGGTTAGCACGTTATCCACAACGTGATTTGTCATCCGCAGTTGTTTATCGAATGCCATATTTCTTAAGGCAGCACTAAGACATTCCTCCTGTATCTATTACGTGCATAGATATTCTACAGCGATGACAATTGTGAAGTTTTTTGGCACTAAGTATCATCATCACGATTCTCTTCGTAAGGTCGGTCTGGCAGTGCTAAAAGTTACGCAGTCAAAATCAATGACGTAACACATTGAGATTTTTGTTGTCATCGAACATATATGATGTGTGGCGTATACGCAATGTTCCCGAATTAAGCATTTATTTCAAGGACGTCTGATTTATTATTTCACAATGATGATGCGTAACGGCGTAATGGTGATCAATGTAAACAACAATTGACAATATGCGTGATCATTGTAGTGTGCTGTGAAACTTTATGAAATTAAAAACGCTAGCGGAAGCACAATGACGTGTTCAACAAGCACCTCGTTACACAGGCATATACAGTATGCTTGTTTTCTTTGGTGTATTTCCCGTGTTACCATGAACGCTGCCATAGCGATAAGCTCTGCAACGTTTGCTGTAGTAAATCTGAGAAAGGTCTGATATAGAAACAAGAGGCCAATACGGGAGCGAAGCCTTTACTACTTTACGGCCACGACAGCTTAATTCTTTCTTGCCCTGCTAAAAACACTGTATCATATAACTTCACTTGACACTGCTTTCGAAGATTTAGTTTTTTCCTTCGGATGCTTCAGCTTTTGTAACATTTTCATTGCGGACCGCAAGTGCACGGAACGTGTTGGGTACGAATTGAGGTTGGTCAATATTCGTATGAAAAATTAAGCCAGAAAGCCAAGTTTATTTATTTATTTATTTATTTATTCATTAATTACTTTTGCGCAGTGACCTGACCTTTCAACTAATGATATACGATACGTGTACAAACTGTTATGTTACAATTCACCCAAGCCATACCGGCCTTCATTATGGCAAGTTTGATTTGAATTTCCTGTCATTATATAGATGCCGTGTTTTTGTATAATTCAAAGAAACCAAATGAATAGGTCAATGTTTATTTTTTTATACCCTTTTTTCCTCGTTCGTGTGGCGGTGCACGATTAGGCCTACTACTGTATTTTTGTTCAACCACGTATTTTTGTTTCTCAAGTGAGTTAAACAGCAAATTTCGAGGTATTTGGGCCCAAAAATATGGGTTCTTGTAAAAGAACATGGCTTCTTTAGAAAATTAAGTCCTGTGTATATTACTAACCCATCGAGGATTGTTTTCGCCAATAAATGCAGAAGTAACGACTGGCTCAAACTAGCATTCAATACCCTTCTCTTTGCATTTAGAAGTTTCGTGGTTCTACTGTATTAGCTGATTGACAGATTCATTTTTAGTTTATGGCCTGAGCTGATGCCAAATGTGGTCGAATACTGTGTATTCTTTTTCCACGTAGCATATATATTCCTTGATAATCGAATTAACGTGAGTGCGTGTCATAAAAATGCGTGATCGTTACAATCGTTGAGCATGCGCACAGGATATCGCTTACTGCTTCACGAGACAGATGTCATTATGACAAAGCGAACAAGGTCGAGCTCTTTTTGAGCCCTAAAAATTGGCGCCTGCTATGTAAATTTTATTTTTATCCTAATAACTAGATGAAAAAGGGGAACAGTCGCCAAGAAATTGGTGATGATAACTTAGTTTATTTTTATTTTAATACAAAAATGAGCCTTAGCTTAATTGTAAGTCGCATGCTGTAAGTAGAAGATTGGAATGATAGAAAACGTGTGGCGTCGAACTGCAGAAACGGTGTTGCAAATATGCTTACATCCCGCAATGCAATCAAGTTTTCGGTCTTCCTTGCATATCTATAGAACAAATCGGTCTTTGCACGCAGGGTGGAGCCATCACAGGGATAAAAGTTCCTTTAGATTAATTAATGATATCAAATTAGACTACGACGATCTGCTCAAACATGGTGGCGTGTTTTTTTTAGCAATAGTGTGGGGTAGGTAACGATGTAAACGTCTGGGATTAATACTCATGTTTCAAAAACATTGTTGCCGTTTAACGGTACTGGCATGAAATCTTTTTCTTTTCGATGCATGTGTATGATCAATAGAGTGTGATAAGAAACATGCGATAAATGCAGGGGAGACCAGCTTGAGGTTCGTGCATATGGCCAGCTACAGCGCAGAACATATGCGCTTCCTCGCTAACTAAAGTACATTTAATGAAACACAAGAATCAAATACGATCACTTACCTTTCTCTACTTGATTCCCGCCGTGATGCAGTTCGATGAAATGAACAAGATGGCACAAGCATTATTTCTGTTTATTCAGACAGATTTCCTTTATTACTGATCGGAATACATGAACGTCGTGACGTGAGCAGTAGCATAATTTCCAGCACGTTAAATAGACATTATATAAATATTTACGGATTTCACTCAGTACGTATGTTTTTCACGTTGAGTGTAAGTTTTGTGAACATTTTGTTTTTGTACCGTATGCTTTGCAGATGTTTGGGATACATAGTGAGCTTGGAATTTGGTCTCATAAAGCAAAAGAAATAGAAAATGAAGCTTTTACGGTCTTCAGGACGACACACCATTCAAAATTCACCTATACTTTGTAGGGTACAGCACAATGTGTGGTTTGCTGGAGCAGCTAGAATACTAATTCACATGACATTGTATACAGACTGCTGCGGCGACTGATCCTTCTAGAGTCGTCATCCTGCCGTGTTGTTGACAAGGAACACAACACCCATTCGGACGACGCAAAGTACGGCAAGGTATATATGGTGCATGGCGTATATATGGGGAATGACGGTTAGTTTAGACTAGTTAAAATTTTGCCGCAAACTTGGGTTTAATGTCCGCATCGTTCACTAAAGCTACTACCAAATTGTTACCTAATTCTAAGGCAATGTGCAATACAGGTATACGCATGGCTATTCCTGTGAGTGCACGTCAGCATCGTTGAAACGAGACTCTGTGAGGTGACTGAAATGTTTCGTTGTCCGCTCGTCAGCTAGAAAGCTGACGAAGTAAGCAGATTATGAAGCAGGCATTTTATTGAAGAGAAAGACAAACCACAAGAAAATACTTTTGGTGCGCTGTCCGAATGAAAAGGAACAAATGATAGAGCGAAGTCGCTAGACTACAATCGCACGTTACTGCATAGTTTAGAAAGCATTGCACGTGTAGTATTCTCTACAGCACACCTTGATACATAAACTGCGCTTTTAGCTGTAAGGCGTTGACCGTGAAAATAACTTTTGCCAGGATGTCATTTCAAACAAGGAGGTGAGTGGGGTGGGGGGAGGAACCAGGGGCCTGCACATATGTGTCGCTTTCTGCTTGGTATAGTATACTATAAGCGTAAAGTGACAGAAGCCGCTAAGCATATGGTCACTCTGATGTAAGGAGTTTCACGAACAGTGATGAAATTAAGAAGTTGTTAATGCCGATCAAGCACATCACGCCTCCTGCAAGCTCAGGTTTTTTTTTTCGGTATGGTGTGAAGCAAGCAAATATGAGTCCCACAGAGAGCTTCACTCAGCTACTCTGTGAGTTTAGCAAGAAGTGCAAATGCTGTTACGTTGTCGATCTTTGATAAGACGATATGTATTCGAACTTCAAGCTTCGTAATGTCAATAAACGCGCGTTAAAATTTCGGTCTTAAACACCCTTTATTAATACCTTTGCTAATCCCTCCCTACTTGAAAGATGAAAGCCAGGATAAAACTGCAGCGACTCCATAATGTAAATGTATGTTGAACTGTGCAGGTGATTACCCTTTATGAAGCTGCGTTATCGAGGTTTTCATATATTCCACTTGGACTGGGAAAACTTTTGACGGTTAGGTATATTATGACCAGGTATATCAGGCAATGTAGTGGTGCCAGTACGGAACTAACTATAAATAACCACTGTATCTCACTTGTCACAATTATCAAGGATAAATAAAACGCCAATAGCTGATCAAATCTCTTCGAAAACGCTGAAGCCGAGAAAAGTGGCTGTACTCGAGTGAGAAGCTCATTGGTACACAGTGCCTGCTTGAGAACAACAAAGTGCTTGGCCAATTATTACGAAGCTACAACATGAAAGGCGAAAAAAAAGGTAAATTTGTCTACAGCACCTTGCCTTCTATCTTGCAAAATAGCCCCAAAAAATTCAATCGTTTTTTAATCCTGGGCCAAAGTATACTAACTAGTTATCATTAGCGCAACAAAACAACCTTCTTCTTTGCCATTATGAGCGTTCATCCACTTTTAATACGTTTTGATAATCGGTATTAACTCGGGACAATCATTCCGACGGGCGAATTGTCCCTGAATACAACTTTCTTGAAACGTACACGTTCTTGGATTCTTGGTGAATGGCTTTTCACGTTATATTAAGCAGCCTAAGGAATCCTCATCAGCGGGTGTTGATATCAGCATTTAAGAGGCCAGAAAATGCAAGTTTCATATCCAGCCCTTTATTTGGAAGCATCACTTTTTTTCCTTTGAGTAGTAACCAGAACACCGGTCCCATTCTTAAATACCCAGCTCCGCAGTTCTGTGTAATCCATTCAATCCTTACCTTTTCAATGAAAAGCGTCGCCATCTCACAAGAATAAAGAGACTGGTGGGATAGCTGGCTGATGTTTTAAATGATCAGTGACTCAGTCGCAAATACGTTGCAGGATGTTTATTTGTCCATGTTTAAAATGTCCACAATAAAAAAATATGGCGTAAGTTTGTCATACGGTCGCATGCTTATACTTGAACCCATGTACATGTTCTAGCGCGCAATTTATTAATTTTAAGCACGCGACTTAGACGCTGACTGACTTTAGGGTGCAAACTTAAGTAATTCCTAATGAGGCGTGCCGGTTCCCTTGTTTTCAGCTAAAACTGCATAAAACACTGTCTTTAATGTTTTCCTGCCTTGACACCATCGCGATGACAGCATCTCTTTAACGTGTTCGTTTTGTGAAAACAATTCTGTGTACTTTTGGCAAATTTTTTCAGCCTCAGAGTAAGAGGAAAACATCACACTCAACAACACCAAGGAGCAATGCGAACATCCATGCTATTTTGGTTATTTCCCGACTTTACGCTATTTTACACACTTTCATAAAATTCTACTGCTATAGTTTTCAGATTCTGAATATTTTAAAGGTTTTCCGAATATAACTCTGTACCACCACTATTTCTTTCGTAAATGAAAAATTTAATTCCAATAAAATTCTTTGCTGGGCTGGTTGGCATGCATGAATATTTTCTAGAAAATGGTGCACCGAAAGACAATATACAAAAGACGAGGCAAGAAGGACGAGGGCAAGGGAAATATTACGTTTATTTTTATTTATTTTTGCTCTTATTCAGGGAGTAATTAATTTTATTTAGTTTTGTTTAGTCAGCGCACAAACTGGAAATTTTAATAAACCAACCAAATTCACGTTCGCTCACACCACATATCTATTATTACCACCACACATGTTAGATACGTGTATGTAATAGTCGCGTAAAATATTAAGTGAAAAGGCATTGCGCTGGTCCCCATTGGTGGAGCCGTAATTTTGGTGCTCGGCTGTAGACTCGAAGATCGCGGGTTTGATCCCTGTAGCAGCGGTCACATTTCTATGCCGGTGAGATGGTAGAGGCCCGTGTACTGTGCGATGTGAGTGCACGTTAAGCAACACCAGATGGTCAAAATTTCCGGAGCCCCGCATTGCGGTGTCTCTCATAATCATATCATGGTTTTGGGACATAAAACACCTGATAATATTGTTATTAAGGCACTGCACTGCACTGTCTTCCTTTTTATCAGACCTTTCTAAAATTACTCTCGGTGAGAAAGATTGATGGTAGCTTGGCTATTCTTTTTTACATGCCATTATTATGATATTAGGTAAGAATTGTCGTTAAGAAACGTTTTTGTGTTTCGTCTTGAATGCGTTGAAAGTGTGGCGTCAGTAACGTACAGTTATGCCCCCTTTATTTTTTTGCTTTGTAGTCATGCATATTTTATAGTTTTTAACTTCCAGTTATCTAGAATGTGATCTTAGTATTGTTTTTTTTTCATACTGGAATTTGAGTTCTCCCAAATTTATTGCGTTTTGTCATGTACTCATCGTTTCTCCATTGTAATGACATTTTTTTTTGTTTTCGCAAAGAACACAATGCATCAGATTTGTTTGGCGAATGCGTTTCATAATTTCCAGTAACAGAATGGGCACTTTACAGCCTCGGTATAGCCGCTTGGCAAATTCACCCGCAAACATGGCTTTCAGGCCTTTTTTACCCGCTAAATACTGCTAAGCTTCTTTGTATGCTGTGTGGATGTATATATTTCACTTCGCGTTTAAATAATCTGATATAAAATTTTTGTGCATACTGCCATTATTTTTGGGATTGATGACCATGTTAGAAAAAAAAGACGTTTTCATTTTTAAATAGGTCTGTGCAACAATTTTAAGGTTCAAAATAATTAGTTGTTGTATATTGTAGGCTGTTTAGATTTTAAAATACCCGTGAAAGAATCAAGTTGATAAAAGAGCTGAGTAAATTTGCATCACAAGAGCCCCACATTAAACATTAGTGATCAATGGTTGAGCACAAAATGGTGCAACATGGCTTCAGAAGGAAGCAATGAGGCTGGAATTTAAGGAGGGCCTTGATAAAACATTGTCATTCATTATGCAGTTTGCAACGTCTCTGTAAAACACCGCTCTTTGCAGAACGAAATCTTTACTGTGAAGATGTTTAGACCACAAATAGTGTGCTAAATAGCACTGAATTTTTAATCTGTGCCTTAAAAGGCGAACGCGCTCTTTTTCACCTGCACAATCAATCCGTTGAATCAACTTACTGTGGTGCAATACTTTTCGTTAATAGATACTTTTGACTTGGTTTCTGATAACAGATAATTAGTCATTTCATGATTAATGTAATTACACGTTGCTTTGGGGCAACGTTCACGTCACGAGGAAGACGTGGAAGACACGCTTTCGAACTGATTCCCGTGGGTGTAGATATCATAAAATTGTTGCTAGTTCTAGTATTTTTATTTTTTTATACTCTGTCTTAAACGACGGCGCAGCATTAAGGCTGGCGGTTGTGTTCGTTGTTTACGGCACACTACGTGCAGATTATTTGATACTGTTGCCCTGAAAACCTGTACGTTATCCCCGTGCTGATTCAGCATCCATGATGCGTTTCTCATATTCAAAGTTCATTTCATTTTTTCAGACACATTATAGGTCAGGGGAAGCAAAGCAAAAGACCGAAAGAACTGATCGGTTTGCTTGACAATTTGAACTTTCAATTTAGAGACGGCGTTATCGGTTTGATGTGGGAGCTACGGATCAAAGTCACAAATGCCAAGGTTATCAGATGCTTCGCAGTATCTTTACACTGTTAAAAAGAGGGCTGAACTATACAGACTCACTTAGTTCTGGTAGTTTCCTATTTAAAGCGTGAAATTCATTGACGCAATGCGCTCAAAGACATTTCACTTCCTTATTTCGAGCGCCGCTCTGTTTACTTAATTTATTAGTTCTTATGCAATGTGGTTTAAACTGTAAATTGTGATACAGCAGTTTAAAAAGGGAATACCGATTGTACAAATACTAACAGGTGCAATTACTCTACATAGGCGACTGCACCGATATCTCAGGTTGTGCTATTCTTATATCATTTTGCAGCCTGGACGCCTTTGCTTGCTTTAAGTTACTCTTTTCAATTTGCTTTCACGAATGCCGCCACTAAAACTAGAGAATAATAAAACCGCCTGGAAATTCAACAGCGGGGAATTATACTTTTTTGTTACCACAGCCTGTTTGTGGCTTATGCTGCTTTTCAAATGCAAGTGTTTAATGCTTCAGAAGATTGTCGGGATATGAGGCAAGTTAAAGCAAAAGGCCGCTGAGAAGAAATTTTCAAAGTTTTAGTGCGCGCTCGAGTTCAATTTTTGGTTGAAGCAAAAATATTACATACGTACAAAATCTGAATAAAAATTTTGTTAGCATTATTATAAACTGGTGCTCTTGGTTACATGTTTCTTGTTTGGGCAGATAATTTCGTGCTTGGGCAGAATTATTTGGGAAAACATAATAGTTGCAGTTAGAGTGCGGCACTTAAGTGACAATTTTCAAGTTCCTTATGATTGGCTGTGACATTTTCGCGAACTTTTATATCATGTGTGGGTATTTCGTTTGTGTGCGAATCAGAAACATGCGTAAACATCGTTCGATAAAGGCTTGTATAGCAATGTTATCTTGCATAATTAAAGGAAAAAAACTTGGACGGCGCTTGAGTTTGGCCTTCAAGAGTAGAACGCGATAGCGCAATGTCGTTCCGTGCGAATCACCTCCAACCATGCCCAAGAAAAGGAACGTTTGGGCACTGAACATTGGCCGTTTAAAATTACCCTAGAATGTCTACTGGGTGTACAGTTGCTAAGTGCCCTATTACGCCATAATTCTACCTCTTGCAAATTGGCGAAGTACCCACTACTCGTCCTGCCACATGCGCCTGCGCAGTTATTGCACGCTTAATAATAGTTGGGTGGCTTTAAAATGCCCACTCTTTGTGCAATTCACTTGTTTCTACGATTCTGTCACGCAATATTACATGCGTTAACGAGACACCACCCACTGCCTGACATTTTTACAGCTTCTTTTATGAAGCCGTTTTGATCATTTTCATATCTCCGAGATAGAACACCTGCTCGCCTCGCAGAAAAATGCTAGGTTTGATTTTCAGTTGGTCCGAAGATTTTTGTTATTGATATATTTGCATTTATTTCGACTATTCGCTCACAACCAACGCGGCTGATGTCGACACCGAAATTTCTGCGAAACGAGCTTCTTAACGCTATCGCGCTAGAAATATTGTGATGCGCGTGTTTGTAGCAAGCAGCTACAGATAAAAAAAATTAAGTGAATGTCAACTCAAAGAAAGGTTCTGGGCTGATGAAAAATAAGTCCCCAACCCGGAATTTTTCTTCAACGAGGAAGCTTTCATTCGGAAAAATCCGTGCGATTTTTTTAGTAGCTTGTTGATATAAATTCGTGGGTGACACCTCTCTATTATGAACATTACTGCACCATGCAGGCTTCGGAAGAATGGATTTAACACCCCACTTCGATCCTTTAGCTTCAGGTCACGTTGTTCATAACAGAACCCAAGTATTGGTACGTAATTTTGTATACACATATTTCCTAAAGAGCACCGGCACTTCATTCTTTTTGAAATGCGTTTATTTCTGCAAGTAATGGGTGACACCTTTAATATTTCATTCTTCCCTGCAGTGATATGCCACGGAGGCTCATAGGTGTATCACAGTGGACGCTTCTGCTGACATTCACGCAATGTTTGTTTAAGACATGCATATCAACTCGCTGCACACAGATGCCACAAAACAGCATGGACATCGTATTCCTGCGCATGTCGGCTATGAGAAGCTTCGCGCTGCTCTCTCGCTAAAGACCACGACGTCAATCCTTATTTTTCTCACGAGTGCGCTAATGGCTTCGAGAAGAAGCAGCTAAAAACAGAGTGCTCCCACAGTAGGTGATTATGCGTCCGCAATACGCCAACGGAATGAGTTATCACCGGAATGTATGCGACCAGCTGTTGCCATGAGGGTTAATGACTTACACGGAGACAGGATTTTGTTCTGCGTGCTTTCTTTCATTGTGAAATATAAACGATGAGTCGACTGACCGGTGAAATTTGCATTTTCCTGTTACAAATATAGGGGTCCTTATCAACACGGTTCGTTTCACAGATTTGCACGTTCCCCTTCAATCTGTGCTCTGCATTAGTCGATGAAAACCTTTCAAGTTATACCTGTTCAAGGCGTTTCCTTTGAACCAGTCTTCTCGCATATGTTATTTGATTCACGAAATGTCACTGTCGTCACATAGCAGTCATAATGGACGATCGCATTCGTCTCGGGGCCTGTATTCACAAAACATCTTTCACGAAAAAATTTTTGTAAGAGAATATTTCAGCCAATCACGTTACGGGGAATATGGTACGCCAATCTGCCTGACCAATGGGAAAGCGCACTTACGGAAAAGAAGTTTTATAATGCGGCCACCCATTTCTGAGATGTAATAGACTGGTTGACTCGTAGTGACGTATGTTTGACTCAGAAACATACGCATATGTCGGAGCGATTCAACTGCTGACCTAGTGCGCCAGACTAATTCTGTACGCAGCACATCACCACATCATCATAATAATCACCATCACCACCACCATCATCATCATTATCGTCATCTCACCCACCACTTTCACTTAGCACGACTAAGTCACTCCGCACGCTGCGAAGCAGTTAAAACACTGGTATCAATTATCAACTGCATAAACTGCATCCTATAGTGTAATGGGATTATGAGAAATTGTGGAAGAGGCAACATCGCTAGAGCTACTTGTAGACATAAAGAAACTTGTCTCCGGCAGTACAGCAAGTGCTTTTGCCTATCCAAGAACTTCGAGCCTCTATCTTCTCCTGAACATCGGTCTTGTTTGAAATTCAATGGTGGAAATAATTATAGAAAATAATTTTCTCAGTGTGTTTCTGTATCGCAGTATCGTTTTACAGGCTTTGAGATCTGAAGTCGGGCCCTTTTCTTTGCTCTAAAACAAACACGGCGTCATATGTAACTGTAACTTTTATAAAAAAAATATATTAGTCATGAGCAGAAGCTTTTACATGTTTTATAGCTGTATATTAATCTAAAGCGATATTTTTATTATAGCCGGTTGTCTATAGCGTTTCTCCTTCCTGGTCGATTTTTTTTTACTTTATTTTCTGTATTCGCTGCCAGTGTAGGTGGTTGCCAATTTTCTACGTTCATTCTCTGTTCGCCTCAAGAAACTTCAACACGGCGGCCCAGACGAAGACGACGTTGAAGTATCGGCCACCTATACTTAACAGTTGTTTAATTGTTATTTAAATCTATATTTAAATAGGTTTTTGCGTAATATTTAAATAGCGTTGTCCCACATGTTTAGTTTCCTCAGTTGCGTAGAAAGTTAGAAATGCTGCGTGAAAACATGAGAACGATAAATATTTAGCTTAAAGGTGTCGCTTCTGTCCAAAAAATCACGCTGATGTAGATGAAATATTTCCATGTTTCATCTCGGAATTAATTTTCAACGTGTACTTTGAAAATTATCATGATTAGTCCATGTTCCGTTTCTTTACACTGATATAAATAATGAGTACCGTTAAAACTCGATCTAACGAAAATTGATTTTTACGAATTTCAGTACTTCGTCGAATTTCCGTTTCTCAGTCGTGCCTTCGACGGTTCTAGCTTTGCTGCCCTGCTTCTCCTTTCCTCCTATTTATTTTTTCTGTTTTTTAGATCCCCATATTTGCTTTAGGTGATTTTTGAGCTCCGTTACAGCCTTCGTTCAAAAGGGGAGGAGGCCATACTTATCTGCTTCATAGTTCCTTCTTTTCAGAAGGTGATCAACAACAGTGACACGTGCCACCACTGGACGTGACGTCAACCCTAACCCCCGTAAAACTAACACGCCAAGGACGACAAGGCACCTTTGACAAAGATAGGTCCTTCTATAAAAACGTCCGCCAGCCTGTCTCAGGTACTTTCACCTCCTCATTCAACCTATCCGCACTTTGTGTCTCCATCTGTCGGCTCCCTCTTGGCTTTCGATTTCTGATATAACGAATACATTTCCAATCCCCGGCAGGTGGTCATAGGGTTCAACGTTGTCATGAACTGGAATCAACATAGCTTTCATGTCACTGAACTCAATTTAACGAAGTTTTTCCGAAAATGAAGGAGGAAGAATGCAGTGATAGATTTTAATTTTCGCACAGACGGATTTTCTTCGGACGTTCGCTGTAACGCTACCGTGTTAAAGGACCTATCCATCATATTCACGACACTAGTATTAGTTTGAAGAGGTTACACGCTGCATTCAGTAGTGCTTTTAGATATAAAATCGCGCTGGGTGGTAGTGGTTTGTCGTCCCCGCCCGCAAAAGCTCCCGCAGGAACAGGGTGGTTGCTTTCGTTATTTAAGGGTTTATGTGACAAATGGCACCGATCACCTTCTTTAAACTTTTCTTGCTCTGTCTACTCGAACATTTACAGCGTTTGTTCTCCCTGTCTTGAATATCGGTGGCTTATCGTAGCTTCACAGGACCGTCTACCTCCTCCGTATAGCCCGTACATGGAATGAATTCGTGCTCTGGCTTCTCTCGCGGACTTTTCACATGCGTAGGCGTGTATTCGTGGCAAATAAAAGGCTGCAGTGGCTATAGGGTGAAGCTACATAACAGTTTTGGATTTCGAAGGACTGCGAAATCATCTTGTTGATATTACGAACTTCTCCCTTTAATAAAATGATTCCAGCACCCCTATCTTTCTGTCAAATCGAGTTTCGATTGTACATCAAAGGTGGGCAACATCAGATGTGTGTTAGACGCGAAATCGGTGCAGTTTACGTGACAAGTGTGGCCACTTTGTCATACGGTACAACGCACAGTAGATGCTCATGGCAGAACTGAATATTTTGGATACACAAACTCACAAAGCTTTTGTACAAAAATTCCTAAGTCACCAATGAGTGAGAATAAAGAATAATGATCATCGAAGAGAGAGATATTATGGGTAGAACAGTTGTAGTGAAATTGTCGTTTGGTAGTATGAGTTGCACTATACCTCTAGCGCTCTTTTATCTTAGCTCTTTTAGGTTAAAATTACCTCATGACTCAAGATGGCGTTGTTGCTGCATATGTGACAGGATTGAGCAGTGAAGACAAAAAGCAAGAAACAGAGACTGGGCAAGGACGAAAACGGGGGTAGACAGGAGACAAGTGTTCCTATTCTATTAATAAGAAAGAAAACAGTACAGCAACCTTACTGCAAGAGATCCAGCCTGCCTTTATCTCTCCTTACGATTGAAAATACAGTTATTTGATTTTACAAAGTATAATGATCAGTGAAAGGAGGAGAAACGCTATCAAATAAAGATATAAAGACTTATCTTTGTCCCCGTAACATGGCCTATAAGGTTGCACACACCATACACGAGTCACATGCATTACGGAGAAACATGACTTGTCTTGGAGCCTCATACTAAGAAACAGAGCCGGATTGGGGTCATGCCAACAATACTAAGCATACCCAAGCTCAGAATATTCTTTCAAAGAAATATCTGTGAATTGGCGTGATATAACGAAAAAGGAAAAGCCGGTTTCTTCGGTTTTGGCTGAGGAGCTAGCTATGAAGCAGCCCGGGAACGGCCCGTATAAGAATGTCATTCTTAATGCCAAATGGAGATACGTACTCGCACGTGTGCAAAACCTAGTGTACTTTCCGTGCATACCAACCTTCAGTAAAAGAAAGAAAGAAAGAAATACTTCCTATAGCCTTTCAGAAACGCGTCTGAAATAAATTTACATTTTATGAGGTGACGAAAACTTGAAGCGCTCAACCAGAAGAAAATCGTGAAGGCGGTGGGAGACAGTTCTCGTGTGGTAGTGCGCTTTAAGCTTTCGACATCCTTGGCGAACACGCTCAAACAGCCACATTAGTATCCTCAGGTAGGTAGGTAATAAACTTTACTATTCCAGCGAGAAATTACTGGCCCGGTCTATGCCTCCAGAGGCCGTCGTCTGGGGAATGTTATCTCCATTAACCACGTGAAACGCCAAGAGAGAAGTCTTGGCACGACAAATAAATAAATCTAACCCTCTATTGCATGGCGTCCCATTTGGCACATACCGATTGAACATTTTTTATAGCCGTGCAAGAGAACCAAACCAGAGAATGTGACGCAGTTAGAATAATCCTTATAGTTACGTGCACTAAATATAAAAAAAGGGCTGCCATCCCAAGAGCAATATGAAATCTAGACATGAAATAGATTTCACAGTGCATAACGCATGCTCTGATCACGAACAACAGTGACTGCTATATTTTTCTTGACCCTTTTCTCGTAGCAGAAGCAAGAAAATTTATTTTGGCATATCTCGTGGCTTCGAAAATGCGTGCTCATTAAGGCTTTTCTCAATTCCGTTTCCCACTACGGTATAAAGTCGGAAATCGGTATGCGCCATATTTGGCACAGTATGCACGTGAGTGATGAAATGTGCAATATGATGCCATCTGTTTTGTTGCATAATGCAAATACAAACAAAAAGAAAGCCTCTGAGATCATGCAGCACACCTCTGTTGCCAGATTTCAGTTGTGGTGGTAGGTTTTGAGATGCTTCAGGAAAGTCTCGAGTGCCAGCAACAGTACCTGGCAATATTTTGTTACATTATTGGTGTGCGTGCATGAAAATATTATGCGAGGTCTAACCAGTGCACGGCGATATTTAGCTTTTACGATTTGTCGGCAACTGCTCACAACCACAAGTCAGTGGTTGGTAATTCAGGGCAGGAAAGTATAGCAAGGCGGCACCATGTGAACAGGCAAACGTGTAAGCGGCCATCTTGCACGTAGATGTAGGCAGTCAGGATGCACTAAGCCAAAATGTTCAATTATACACCAGAACACAGGAAGCAATTGCATTTGCTTTATTCACAAATCACGCTAAAAAGACCGCAATCAATGAGATTTTGTTTTTCAGCCATGGCAGCAAATTTGCTCACCCACTTGCATAGTGTGCCATATTTGGCACAAACCTCTATCTTCATTAATACAGTCACAATAAATCTGAAAATTTTTGTACATGTTCTTCTTCATGTAGTTAATGATAAAATATGATGAAATAATTTTTCAAATAATTTTCTCATAATTGATGCAATAGAGGGTTAATTCGACAAATTCTACTTTCTCAGCTTCAATGAATTCACGTTATACGTCTCTATTCGATTAGAGCTGAACATTTTAGCGGGGCGTGAACATATTTCTTTTATCTGATGAAAGCTTCCATAAAAGTGAGACTCAACTTTACACGAGACATGCATAATTAGACTAAAAGGCAGTTTGGATATTGTACACGTGTTCATTTCAAACCAAACATGTACTTTAATCACTTGTAATTGCACCTGTATATTCACGAAGGGACCTCAAACATTGCCTTTTGTAAAAAAACAGGTACTTCAATCTTTCGTAGTGTTTCACTAGTTACAAAAATAAGACATAATGATTACTGGCATTTATTCTGTGAAAGAAAGTGCACAATTTACTGCTAGTAATTGTGCAGAATAATATAACGTCTGGCTACGAGTGAAAAAAAAAAGTGTTTGGAGTGGCGCGTAGACATAATCTCGGCGGACATTTCGTACTGTTTGCGTGTTTATTCTTCATAAAGGTCTCGACACCATTTAAGGTAGCAGCTGCTCTAATCCCACGTGTTGATTTTACGACATTATCACGTAGTAGATTTTTAGTGGATGTAGCCTTAATTTTTTAAGAGAAATCCAATCCGACCCACGCTTTGTATTGCCGATCGAGCACCCTGTTCATTATTAGCAGTATTGTGTTAAAATACACAGCTCCCCTTGAAATTTCTTACAAGAATACGATATCTCTGAACACTTCGGCCATTTCAACTCTCACGTTGATAACATGCGGTGTCTTGGGGATCAAGGGCCAGCTCTTGATTATGAAGCAAACGTACTGCGCTTTCCGAAAGAATATTCGTCTCTACTGACTTTCTGAATGTAAATTAGTGAGAATCGAATGTGCCGACACTGTCATTTCTTAACCAAGTGCTCGCGTTTCTTTGATATACCTTTATTTAATATTTTTAATGTATATGTACAACAATATTTCCCTCATGAACGTACACAGCGGCCGTGACTACTTATCATGACACACCAAAATTGGCACTCCAAAAGTACACTCTAAAAAAGGTGCCCACAATGATTTTGTTTCAGTAGGACTCGAATACATCATTTTAATTAAACGGTTTAAAATACTTGTTGTCTAAAAGGTGTGCAAACTGCACCATACTCCGTCATTTTAAGTGACGCTTATACTTTTAACTTCTAAGCGGAAACGTCGCAACATGATTCAATCAGTTTTTATGTTTCAAGCAACATGCGTGCATGATACAACAAAAAGCACAGCAAAGGTACTGCATTCACTCCTGTCTTTATCGCTGCTCGCATTCCCTTGTGGTACGCGCGAAGAAATAAGGACGCTGAATCTTCTTGCAGACTAAAATAATTAGTGATTTGTCCTCAACTTTCATTCTGCTCACAAAGCAGCACCCGTAACTACTTTCTAAAGACATATCTTCTTTTTTCTCAACATTATAGGGAGCATCGTCGCATAAGGTTTGATGTAGTCTCCTCGATCACTACACCAGTGATCAAAAATATCGTTGTCGTCCACTGCGATGCAAAATTGTGACTTCGTGAAAGCCACCCTTAGCCATATGCTTAGCCATATCCACCAAAACAGAGTTGACAATCTTCATCGGTGTGTGGTGGGAATGCGAAAATGTAGCAAACAGTTCAGGTGGCGCTGCTGATAGTTTTTTGTACTTGGTGTGCACCATATAGGAAGCGTGATATCCAGTGCGAGCGCTCAAAGTTTGCTAGAAGCATTGGAACTTGGTAGCTGCATGATATTTGGGTTCAACTAATATTCGAGAATAAGTATTACATTCATGCTTCACGCGATAAAGGACGCCATTTGACCTTTGTCACTACCGGACCACTGGACCTTGAAAGTGGTGGGGTATTCTAGAGCTAGGGGTAGTCTATTGATTGGATAAACATACTTCATACGAGGAAGGATACCACGTGATATTTTAGTGGCTTCAAAGTGATTGCAGTGCTATGCAACGAACACGCTGATAATGCTGCTCAGTCGGCTTTTGAAGGCAACAACAACACAAAAAAAGAGACCAATGCAACATCTAAATGTTCCACGCGGCAACCTAAACATTTCATGTTGTAGCTCTCTGTAAGGTTCGAGTTGTGAACTTGAAGATCCTGTGTGGCGTTTCTTCATAGATATTTTTGTTCGTACAGATTCATTTGTTACTGCGATCCGGCCTAGTTGGAAGTGATTCATCTTTACTCTTTGCGCTAAAACAAACAAGGACATAAGAGGATACACAACGACGAGAGCAGATAAGTGACGTGTTTGCGACATGCACCCAGGATGGATTCCTTAAATGTTTTGCGCAGAATGCATGATATAAAAGTATGTTGATATCCACTGGCATAAGCTTAGTGCAAAGTATCAAGGACGGTGCATTCGTCATTGGTGTATCATACTATAACATTTAGCAGTCCAATGCAACTTTGGTTTGGTAAAACAAATTGTTCTGACTTGCAGCTTATGTGTGCAAAATTGAATCAAGGTTACGACATTCCGGAAGGTATTATGTAGATGAAAAATTGTAATATGCATGGAAGGTGAATATTTTGAACAACATGGCAGAGAGTGAACCATGAAAGACCACTTACTTTGTTAGCAACTTGACTGGCCTTAGCTATAAGTATTCATACACCTGTGTGTAAGCTAAACACCCTGGTGGTAGGAAATCAGGCCTGTTGCTAAAATTAGAAGATAGTTTGTTGGGCGCATCCCTTTTAAATCGAAACACGAGAATACATCTTCTGGTTGCTAGGCACATATAGGGTCCCACGGCGTCCAGTAACATATTATGTGTTGGGGTCATCATAAAAAAAGTAAACTGAATTAACCCAGCAAGTGGCACTTAGGATACCGAGTTTATTCCAGAAATAAGCGAAAAAATCGACAACTAATTCATAATTTCGCGCATGCAGATTCGCGTGTACTTAGCAGTTTCGCTGGTAGGAAATTCGGCCTCACTTCATGCATTTATTGCACGGAATCGACAATCATCGTCGCTGGTTCCTGCATAACTTTTTTTCAATTTTACTTCTAAACACTATAGTTTCCTATTGTACGTGTTTAGTCTTTATAAACTCGAAGATATCAAGAGTTCCCACAGGAGAAATTGTTTTGCTCTCCGAATCGTTCTAGTAGTTTGCTGTTTTCTATACCAGAAATCAGCGGGATTTCTTTGTGAGTACATTTGAAATGGTCGCCAAACGGATGGGACGTTTGACATAGAATAATTTAATGCCTGTAGGTGGGCACAAATAAATACAGAATTTTCAAATCGTTTTGAACACATTAACTATCAGCGGATAAAGGAAATTCATGGATGTACTACTGCATTTTATATGGAAGAGCAACGTCTTAAGTGCCATAACTTTTTTTCTTGCGATATTGTTGGATTCAATGTCTCGAGCATCACCCCCAGCACCTGTAGTAGCATGTCAGGCGAATAGCCAGATTAGCATTTCCAACTTTTCATTAACGTTTAGCTCACTTTCTCTCCAGTGAGTATAACACTTTATATCAAAAGACAAAGCAAATGCATTGAAAGCATCGTTGCGAAGCTACTTTTTTCCCCCTTCGGATTTGCACAACCAAAGGAAAAGGCTATTTGAAAGCTACAGTGAGTCCTTAATTATTCTGTGTTAGAGAAAATATTTTTTTCCTGCTATATATTCGATAGGGTGGCAAAGGAAGCAAATGTACAGACATAATTTTAAGCAGTAAACATACAAAAGCTTGTTCCCACATTCCATTGCAGCATATCAGATAAATTTTAGGTCTCTGCCTGAATTATGGTTGAATATATACGTAATCTCGAATTGATGAGCGCCTTATGTTAGTAATGTAAGGACTGCCTTTCGGACCTTATTTGCCACCGCGCAATTGAATATATAGTAATGCTACGTGTATACATGTAGTTACTGCAAATTAACGCTTTCTCAAAGACAGCTTGTTCCAGCTACAAAAGTCTACGTAAATATAATGCTTGCGTTCACATATGTTATTACGTTTATGCGTGTGTACATGTTTAAACACATTATTTTACTTTAAAGCATGCATGTGAAGCTGATGAAGTATTATTTAAGCGCACATCAGAAAGGCTGTTTTCGAATATCGGTATTGTGCACGTCTTCAGCACTCAAATTTTTGCTTTATTTGGCGTCTTAAATGCCAGAGCTACTGATATGATTATGATGCCGCACAGTGGGAGGCAGCGAATGAAATTTAACTACATGACATTCGATAAAATGCGACTAAATCAGGGGTCCCAAACTGATCTCATCTTGCGGGCCTCAGTCCCCAAATTTAATGAAACAAATAGTGAAGAATATAAGGAGCGGGCGTGGGTGGCAGGGGGGTGCGGAGAAATGGATTTGAAAAAAAAAACGTGAATTAGCGTACCATTTCAAGGAATGCCTTTCCGATAACTCATATACAGGTTATATCCACAGGGGATTGGACGTGGGTTTCGACGCAGATATCGATTCTAACATAGAGTTTTCGCTCTACAGTGATGTTTCAAGACAGGTAAGAAATGTTCAAGGCCGATTTGGTCTCTGTAGCTCTCCCGAACTAAACGTTATTAATCGCAATAGGCGACAAAATAATGTGAATACCATTCAGTAAAGTCACAAAAGTTTATTCCTTGTGAAGCCGCAGGCCGCAATCGAAAGGTTCGCGGCCGCGAGTTTGAGATCTCTGACCTGCATAATACAGGGATATTTTCGGATGTCGCTTCCACCGAAATGTGACCGCCATGGTTGTTTGATTATCGAACCCTGGCCGCGCAACACCATGGTTGCAAGCCGCAATGACAGATGACTTCGCCGCCTTTATTGCGGAAAGTCCCGGAAGTTCATTGGTCAAATGTGACAACAGGAATAAAGTGTAGGTATCTGCGAAATGAAATAAAAACTGAATATGAGCCGTGACAAAATTAAGTGAATTATTTAAGTTGGTTTTATCCCAGAGATCAATAGTTTTATTTGTGTTGACCCAGGCTGTCTGAAAATTGCTGTCCTCTCATGTATGTGTGAATTTGTACATATACCGTCATGTTTCTATGCTAAAACTTACAATAATCAGTACATATTTTCATAAAACAAATAAAAGTATTGCGAACATCGCGGCAGTATTCACGATACATGTTACAAGACGTTCTTTTCGGCTTTATTTATTGATTTTCTAGGGCAGACTCTTCATGTATAGTATCCACGTTCAGCGCACGGCCGCACCGTCCATTACAACGTGGACTTAACGACATTTCATCGGTAATAAAAGCGCACGCCAGAGAAATAATCGCTTTCTTAGAGCACCCCAAGCGCACTTCTCAATCTGAAATGAAGCCATGAAACATTTTACGTTCGGTTATAAGAGATATCTGTCGAATCTATCGCCGCGGCTTCCGAAAACGTGCGCACCTATGAGCAAGCTATACCGTAGACTTCAATATCTCGTTTACGTCGTTCGGGGAGGAAAGGAAAAAAAAGTGAGAAAGTGAAAGAGCTGTACTCGCAGCATGCATCCGCAACTGCTGCCGTAATGAGAAAGCTTTTACGGCCGCTGTCCTCCCTGTCTACGCGCTGTGCGCCGAAGCTACATCGTATAATACGCCTCCGCTTATCTTAAGCGAGGCGATATTGGTATCGGCCATTGTCTTCCGAATCGGCCGTGGTCTCCCATTCGCGCGGCCGATTATAACGTTGGGAGCGAATTTCGAACGGAGCCATTCCCTGAGCGCGCGTTAAAGGTTCCGCCGGCTTAACGAAGCGTCGCGGCAGTGTTCCGCAACGTGCGTGCTATACGATTCGCATCCGGAACCCATATACAGACCCTGACCCTGACTATATACGGTCTCGTACACCCTATAGCTCAGCGTGTCACCGAACACGAGACTCATATTACACTGCACGAAGCTCTGTGACACTGTGTGTATTGAAGATGAGATGGTGTTTTTATTTTTGCAGTTTTGCGGAGCCACGCTCGTCGTTGGCAGCCGTGCTTTAACAAGATTGGCCCGTGACGAGGCCAAGTTTAACGACTCGTGGCGGCAAGCAGCGCGTTCAGCCTTCAGGGGAGGAGACTGTCCCGCTGGACACGAGGTGGGAAAGCGTGCACGTTTGCATGCGGCAAAGTTGTTTTTCGTTTTTCTGTCTTGACTCCCGCTACACACGCCGTAATAACGGAATTCCTGCCGCAGAGCGGACTTTGATTAACGAGGTCCGTCTGCGTGATAAAGAGCGTGCCTATCGGCGCGGAGGGTTACTCCACTCTCTTTCCCTCCCGCCCTCAGCCACGATTGCGCATATGCGTGCGCCGTGAACACGTATCTTGGGGATGGCACGTCCTGCGGGAAGGCGTGTTTGTCTGAACCAAGCCTGTCATATATTGGTGTATAAAAGCTTGTCATTTTCTGCTTACAGGCAGGGAGGGATGGGACGAACGTGTGTCCTTTCATCCTTCGTACACTCGGCGTATGCGCGCAGCGCGAGCATGCGATCCGCAACAGCAGAGAGTTTGATTAGTCGTCCATTATCTGGCGCGGCAGTAAATATTCTCCCTGCCGAAAAGGCGTCGTATAATAACGATGTTTCTAGCAGCAACCTCGAGGCTGTGGTTTTACGTGTCGCGCATAATTCAGGGATATTGAATGCAGCCGGTTGTGGCGGTGAGTGCGCTTGATGTCCGGGGCCTCAAAGAGCCACTACCAATGTCTGTTTTGTTGCCCGTTGTTCATCGAGCATTTCATTGTGCTTAGATCGACACGTGGGCTCGGGTCCGCTGTGATTCTGAGGACACACAGCTGAGCGAGCCTGTCTTCACTCCGGACGTCGGTGATATATTGCAAAGCTGGCGGCTCAGAAACGTGTCCAGTTACAATGCTTTCGAGCACTGGAGGAGCGTCGTGGTTCGCTGAGCTAAAGACATTATTCAAAAACCGGGTGGTAAGAAGAACCCTTAAGCTTTCGGGGGGCGTTCTTCATTGTGCCCTTCCACCGACGATTTTCTAAGAAAGGGTGTTTCATTATTAAACAGGGAAGCAGCCGTCAGGAGCACCCCTCACACCGTCGCGGTGCACGAATACTTTACAATGTGTCCAAGGTGTGAACATACTTTCTCCACATGTGAGCTGAAGGCCGCAACCCTGTGAAAGTGTGGACTCACTGCTTGCGGCATCCAAGCGCATAAGGAAAAAAGTATATATAAGATTGGTGCACCCTTAGGCAGTGTCAGTGTTAAACAGCACCGTCACACCACATGCGCTAACGAATGCTGTCCCAGAATAACTCACATCCGACAGCGTCCTTTCAAGGGGTACCACCTGCAGTGACCACTAGAGAATGTTTAATAGGAAAAGAAGAATGGCAATACGGCCGCCTAAAAATCTTAGTGGCGCTAGCCACTGTGGCGTGTGTTCTGCGCACCAGAAGACCAGATGAAAACGAAAGCAGCTGCGAAGACGCCCCAAAACCGAGGGAACAGATGTTCAAAAAGTATCCAAGGAAGAACACCCTTGTGGAATCTACACAGACTCAGAACATCACGCAGTTCAGGAATGAAAGCGCTGGCTAGAGGTGATGACATTTACGACAATGCTGCTCCGCGTGAGCTTTCAGCGTTCTGGTAGCTTTCAGGTCGTGTGTGTGTGTGGCATCCGAGACAATGGGTATGCGTTCGCCTTTATCTCGGAGCCTGCGAAGCATCTTCAGTGTGTGGTGCAGAAGATTCTCTTGCAGTGTGAACGCTCGGAGACGAAACAGTGCTAGCAACATCTGCGCCGGCTTCTGTTAGATTCGGGGGGGGGGGGGAAAAAAGGGCCGGGAGATTTGTGGCCCTCACACTTCAGCCCGCTGGAGACTTTCCAGGAGATCGGGCCTTGTGAGTTCTCCCAACGACACCCCCGTGGCATTCTGCAGCCGCTGATTGTACTCGCATGATTGCTCCCTACCTGGCTTCTTTCATCTTCGAAAAACGTTGTGCCTTACTCGAACCTCCCTCCCTTTTTTTCCCCATGGGACCTTTCTGAGCTCCACTAAGCTCGGCGTTGCGTGTCTGGCGGGACAGCAAAATAACCAGACACAAAATTTTGTAGAACTGAGCCTGGCTTTCCAGTGTGCAGGTGGCCGGGCCGTGCTGGGACACCATTGGTCCAGAATTCAGACCACTGAGAAGCGAGTGAAACGTTTGGTGGGAGTGAGTGAAGCGCTCTGATTGGCGGTTACCGCGTGAGATCCCCGTAGTCCTAGAGGCAACGGGACGAAAAAAGTAAACAGAAAGAAAGAAAGCGTGAATGTCGGAATGTTGCACGCAGCTTCTCACGGGCGAAAGCCCCGGAAAGCAGCACTGGAAGACACCTTCGAGCCAAACCTCGGCCGCGAACGCGTCTGGGTCTGTTTAACGACGTAGACACGGCTTCCGCGTTCCCAGGTCGTTACTTGGAAAAAAAGTGGCGCATGATTAATAAATAAACTCCGCGCCTGGTTAGTGCGAGAAGACACTCAGGATTTCCACATAGGCACGATGCTCAAACTCAAACAACTATTAAAACATGGAGCCGAAAAAGCGCAAAACACCAGCAGGAGCCACAAATGAAGCTATTTTTCTGTTCGGGCCGTCATGGTGTCGCGCTGATGTAACCCAGAGCTTACAATTTTCAAGCTCATCATTTTAGGGAGATGCTTAATATATGTAGGCTTAGCGAACCAGTTTTCCAGCGATGGCGCAATACTACCAATGAAGACTACGAAGGGTGGTACAATCAGATCACGAAATACTCAGCCAGATCTAGCCAGAAGACACTCGCGCACAGAAGATTACAAGCTTTGTGCAAGTGCGCTATTTTCGTGCACTCAAGTCTTTTGTATCGCATACTATCTCATAGAGCTCGCAATGGACTAACTAGTTGACAGTAAATTGACGGATGCATTCCCTGTCCATAGAAGCGCCGTTGTTGAGCATTGAGGTGGTTCCAATTTAGAAAACAATGTTTGGCACGCCTCGCCACCATTCATCACATAGATGTCGATGTACTTGATATCAATACCTTGCGGCAGAACTCCCAGTTAAGGGCATCGCTGACAATCCATAATATCCAGTACGCCACCGCCTCACATAGCGCGCGAAAAGCAAGCCTTCTGAACTATATACGGTGTTCAACAGAGCCTTTAATATTTTTTTAGGCGGTGAGGCAAAATAAGAACTAATGAGAACTTTGAAGCGAAACACACGTGATTATTATTGATGCAAAACTCCGGTTTATTTCTTGTTTACTTGGGCCGTTTTATTTCTGTACTTCACATCACACAATATTTTGGAAATATTAGATAGAAAATATGTAGATGAGTGATAAGTGCGAAAATCTGTGCCGAATCCAATTCAAATGCATTTTCATGGTAGTGTACATAGCGTACGTGGTATACATGCCATGTGCAATATAACTACTACACTTAATAGCGCATTATTAGAACTGACTAGTTAGCAAGATGATGCAATACAGAAGTATTTTCAGTCTAAAACAACACGAGTGAAGATTTTAAACGTAAAACTAAACCTCCGATGAATATGTCGCCTGTGCTTACGTATTGACATTACTTTTTTTTTCTCCCGCATCGTAATGCTATCAGGGAAGATATATAAAGCAAAATGTGCCGGTTCACGCGACTATAGTACCAATTTCGTCATTCGTTGCCTAATCTTTTCTCAGGTCTGCTATAAAATATACGTTCGTAAATGCTGGGATCGCAAGTCTTCCAAGTGCTGACCCGAAGGTCGCGGGTTAGATCCTGGCCACGGCGGCCACATTTCGATGGAGGCGAAATGCTAGAGGCCCGTGTACTGTGCGATGTCAATGCACGTTAAAGGTCACCAGATGATCGAAATTTCCGGAGCCCTCTGCTACCATAATCATATCGTGGTTTTGAGACGTGAAATCCCAGATATTATTATTATTATTATTATTATTATTATTGTTATTATTATTATTATTATTATTATTATTATTATTATTATTATTATTATTATTATTATTATTATTATTATTATTATTATTATTAGGTCCCGAGCTACAGTCCCCTTTATAAATGCCAACATGCTCGGTCATCTGTACTTTAAAGAATATCTGGGTTCTTCATAGGCGTTTTGCATGCTATACTATTACTGAATGAGCCCGTGCCACATTTTCAAAACATTACAACCCACTTACTGTATCTTAAGGAGCGAATTTATAGCCCATCTATTGCCCAGCGCTACTCCTTATTAGCATTAGTTAGTGGGACCGACAGGCGAGATAACACAATATTTCCACAATAACGGCATACTGTATATATATATATATATATATATATATATATATATATATATATATATATATATATATATATATATATATATATATATATATATATATATATATATATATATATATATATATATATAGACGTGTTAGGCAAAAGCCTTAAGTTTACTTGTGTGTCATTGAAGAGAACGGCCATATTGCTAACCAAAATACAACGCCCAGCGCCTCTCTTACGGGAGTCGTGGAGCGGTTTGATCAGACGATTCGATACCACAAAAATTTGTTGTGTTATCGCTAAGGGTCTGCGAATATCAGATGTTCAACTGTGTAGCGAATTGTAATGGTGAAAGGTGCTAATCGAATCAAATATTTTTGAAAAGAAATAGTAAAATTATAATCCAGAATAATGATGGGTTTCCTTAATTTTAGCAATTTCTTTTTGATTTCGCAATGGCTCCACACTTCCATTCGGTGGTTGTCGTCAGTGTAATACCGGCACTCAATTGCTATGATCTGACCTGCCTCATACACAGTACCATATTCTGACCACTACACTTTAATACTGGCCCAACATTTGCAAGGGGGGGAGAGCGGGGATGTGGCAACTGAAATTGATTTGTCTATTTGTGCATCAAAGTATGAAAAATTTAGCACAGTTCCGCAGTTAACTGTGCTTATTTCAATATTTTTTTTATTAGATTTTGTGGCGTTCGAATATTTCGAATAGAGTGCCTTGGAGAATCGAACGGATTATCAAAAACTGCAATTAAACCTCGTTATTACGCACACTGATAGGTAATTATTGGTTGTGGCGAACAAAACTACGAACTTTACATCGTTACACTTCATTTCAGTGGCATTTCTTTTTTTTTATAACGTAACCAAGATCGCGAGAGCCACCAGCATATCGGCTGTAACTAAGACATATTTGGTTCGCGCGAGGCTCAAAATTCGAATGATAATACAAAAAGGAAAATAAATTTTGAAAGACAACGATAACATGTTTCGTAACCGTTTGAAAAGGTTGCGGAAGTTTTTGACACTCAGCGCAAAAAAAAAAAAAGGCACATTTGAGTGTTTACACAACTGTATATTGAAATGCCACAAAGATAGCTGAGGATAACTTTTGAACACAAGCACACAGAAAGACATGACGGGACGGGTG
Source organism: Rhipicephalus appendiculatus (assembly GCA_030522465.1). Taxonomy (NCBI): domain Eukaryota; kingdom Metazoa; phylum Arthropoda; class Arachnida; order Ixodida; family Ixodidae; genus Rhipicephalus; species Rhipicephalus appendiculatus. The sequence continues at coordinate 16,650 of JALIZH010002976.1, read as the reverse complement.
CCGCATGTCTTTTTGTTAATTCTGTTCAAAGTTTAGCGCTGGATATCTCTAAAAAAATACATTACTAACTAGCCCCGCAACGTGTTTTCTTAAGATAGGTGAAGATTAGCTCGTTTAGAGGGCCGTTCGAAGACTAGAAAAATGTTTGACTAGAAACAATTTATCAATCTAAGCCGATTCGTTGTTTCACTTCAGTGTCCTCTAAACCGTACATGTTGCAGTAGGTTTGAACCTACTGCCTCGACTGCGCTGAGTATATATAGTTCAGACGCGCTTGAGTCATGAGAATAAGCCTAAGCGAATTGTGGTTAAATGTTCATTACTGTGCAGTTTTTCGGAACGAAAACTCTGCCAACTGAATAACTGACCCTATATTCATGGATGAGAAACACTCAGACGAGTTGGGAAAAGCTGAAAGAGAAAAAAAAATCAAGAACGAGGACGATGTTATTGACCCTCATTAGAAACCAGGCAAATCGCGAAAAAAAAAAAGACATCTTAACACAAGTCCATGCTGCGCCAAGTATGACCAATGTTTGGATGCACCATGCCACATCCAAAAATGGCTTTATAAAAGTACATGCCGAAAGACGCGTCAGTCGCAATGTTAATATATTTGCGTATAGCTCGTTACCATGACTTCGTTGCGGCTTTGAACCTTCATTAAGCTTAAGTAATTCAAGCGACACCGTCATGAGTTCTTAGCGCCTACATTTTTTGTAAGGGAATTCTGTCACTTAATATTTACAGCAGCCCATGTGGCTTGCACTTTGTTGTTAGCGCAGAATCTCGAAAGACAACAGACACAGAGGGTATATGTCAGCGTTAATTATGCCTCCTCCCCCACCGCTTCGTCCATCGAAACAAAAGATAACAAAAAGAAAAAAGAGTGGGTGGTTACTGGACAACCCGAACCAGCAGTTTGCTCATGTGTATCCCACAGACTGATCCTGTTTTTCGTCGTCGTCCTCGTCTCTCTCTCTCTTTCTCTCAGATAAATAGCCAGATATATCAAATACCATTTCATTCTTTTGTGAGTGGGCATATATATAGTACCGATATAAATATTTACAAAAAAAAGAAACATCATTTCCCGTCGTACCACTTATACCAAATTGTGTAAGCAAAAAATTTGTCCTATCTTAAGTCGGGTTCCTACTCATTAAGTTTGTTTAATTCCTGGCTTCTTATTCTCATCACTAACAAAGGAAAGAAGGAAGATACCAATACGCTTGGTAGCTTTCGCGCTAACATCACATCCAGCTTACTCTTATCCTGAAAAGCCTGTTATCCACACTAGGACTACGACTAGGGGATGTGATTTAGGTCCTATACGATGGTGTATATCTTCCATTCTAAATGCGAAGAAGCGACTCTTCTTTATCAGATAAAATGCGTTGTATCTAAGTAAGCATTGCTGTAGAGGCAGGTACGGGATTGTATGCCTACGTGCAGCTGATGGGAAGAAACGAAATCAAACTGGTTGGGTTAGGTGTAGTTCAAAGGAGTAAAAGCCAATGAAATCTGGTATAGAGGCTGTTAACAGTGACAACCCGTACTTTTACTAAGAGATAACAGCTTAGTCATTTTATACGTAGATAATATGTAAATCCACTTCTACCAGAACTTGAAGGGAACGGCATTTAGTGTGCCGCTTAGGGACACGAAGGTAAACCTTATTCTAAATTTTACATTGAATGTAATCGTCCTCGGTTAGCTCACTACTCAAGTAGGCAAGAACGTCGCGAAATTGTCGCAAGAACGTCGCAAGGACGTCGCGAGTTTTTAATGCAGTAAAACTAATTCTCGAAAGTGAAACGCTCATGACGATCATGTAACAGCAACAGTGCTATGATCGCCATACGAATTATTTTGACGTGCGGAAACCAACCAAAATTAAAGACTTATCAAGGAGTGCATCTCATGCTCTGAGCTTAAGCTTTCGTGCATTCAACGATTTGGTTATCACCACCTCCTTCATGCGGCACTGACATCGCATAAAAATTGAATCACTGGAAAACATCCAATGCATAGCATACTTCTTGGTGTCGTATTTGCTTTGTGCTCAACATTTGATAATGGGTCAAGATTAAAACTTTAGATGTGGGTTCTTTTTCTCTCTTGTAGGGCGAGTGATCTTGTGTTCAACAAAGTGTAAGATTGCCTGGTATAAGCTATATAGTACTTTTCAATAAAGCAGTTGTGTTACGAAAGGCAAAATAGACAACCACCCGTTCGTAGCCGTGTTATAGTCGTGTTATACTTAACCCGACCACCCGTATGTAGCCGTGTTATTAGTCGTGTTATACTTAATGAAAGTAATCTTTGCTTGAGTACGAAAAATAGAACGCTAACGGGCACGAGCAGATCGATTGCGGCCTCGTCGTATCTTCTTTTTTTTGGGGTGACAATAATGTGTCACTTTCCCCCACTTGATTATATTCCTTCGTAATCATCCAACGCTATCGATCAGCTAATTTTTATTTTTATAGCCAATATATCGCACATGGAAATTACTCAGGGTGCCTCTCGTGTCACTGACTAACGACCAAAAGGAAAATAATTAAAATAGAATTGTTATATGTTATCGCAGGAAGCATTTTTCTCGTACTGATATCGCGTTGTATTCATGTAGCGATCAGCGCATTTTTTTTGTCTTATCTGCGAAACTCCTATACGTGCGGGGTGCGCCATACATGAACACATATTTCCGTTTCTGTTTTTCTCATGCGATATGTTAATCTGCATTTTAAGCCATCGATATCTAATTCGTCCACGCAGCTTTCTGCAATTCTTCATTGCACGAATAGAATACTTTACGCTAGATATTTGAGCAGTAAGGAGTCTTCCTTGAAAGTTGTCGATGACAAGGCAATTTCATGTTAATGTACGTTTTGCGCCATTAATATCTAAGTCGCCCACGCAGCGTTCTGCAATTTTGCATGGCATGGATACCTTTTGCTGTACATTTGAGCAATGAGGAGCATCGCTTCAAACGCATCCACAGCAAGGCAGCATCTGTCGGCATTTGAAATGGGAATGGGTACAGTATACACCGTTGCGCTAATGCATATAGCTTGGCATACAGTTTACGTTGCGTGCGACGCAGCGTGTTCTCTTTTTTCTTTTTTCGAAGCCAAACTCTTTGATACGGGAAAGCTTGCTGGGTGCCGCAGACGAAGCGGTCCCGACGCATCCGCTGACGGGGTTCCACGCAGCGTGCGACTGCTGCTGGTTTGCTCCACTGGCGGCACCGGCGGCGGCGGTGGCGGCGGCGGCAGCAGCAGCTGTTAAATGTCAGTTGTGTCTCGCTACGTGAATGAACCGGTTGCGACGGTGCGACGGCCGCTGTTACGACGGCATGTGCGGCACGTAGGAACTCACGCACGCACTCACACGTGCAAGTGAACGAGACGTAAAGTCTGCGTGGCCCACGAAGTGGCTTGAAGGAATTAAGAGGACGCTGCAGCTATACAGGCTTGCGAGTTAAGTTTAAAGCCGTTTACTGCCGCGCCGCTGCGCCAATAAACGGATACGGGCAGCTATTGTGACTAATCGCACTGATGAGTTGCGTCTCGCGCTAACCGCCTGTTTTCGGGGTGGAAATCGGGGGCGGTTAGCTGCTAACTGTGTCAAACAGAGTTCTATAATGTCTATAATGGTGCAAACCAGCCACCACCAGTGAAAGAAATGCATGAAGCTTGGGCATGTGAGCAGCGGGCACGCATACTAGACGACGTGCCCTTTCTGCTACACCCATCGCAGCACTGACAGATGCAATGCCGTAATTACGAAGTTCGCTAACCGCAATAAGGAGTTAACTTTCGCTGGTTGTTGCATACTAGAATGATAGGGTAATTGCACAAAGAACGGGACAGACTGAGACAAACTATGCGCTTTGTCTCCGTCTGTTTCTCCCGTCCTTGCGCAGTTACGCAGCTCTCTAACTGCTTTGTACTTCATCAAACCTGTTGAAAGAAATGTGCACTCATCGAAGAATAAAATAAGCCCTATTAAAGCTGGTGGTGAGGGACCACTCGTCTCACCATATCCGAGATGCTGCCAGCATAGTTTGAAAACAACGCAGGCGACTCTTCTGTCGTCAAAGTTTGTCAACAACCGAATCCTCTATGATGCACTTGCCACAACCATCATCTCACCCACTTTTGCCGCCCAAGCTAAACGTAGTCGATATCAAGAATAAAGAGCCCTAGGATAAGGATGTTGCGGAGATGATGACCCTTCATCCACGGCTTGGCCTCCCAGTGCGCCATTTATCCCCTGACACGAAAGGCACGACAAGATTCAACTCATCTGTTCCACAGAAACTGCCAGAGAAAAGAACAGCTGGTCACCGTCAGTCACTGAGGACACTGTTGACGCCATTCGCGTGCTCTTCGGTAAGCTGACGTCACCGTCTGTTGGAGTTTCTTTATAAGTACAGCATTCTCCACAATTGGTGCTTGCATTTCACTGGAGGCGAAATGCTGGAGGTTCGTCTACTGCGCGGTGTTTGTGCACATTGAAGAACACCAGATGGTCGAAATTTCCGGAGCTTTCCACGATGGTGTGCCCCATAGACATATCATGGTTCTGGTATGCAAAACCCAAAATATTATTATTAATCTTTACTACCTCTTGTAAAAGGTATCTGTATATCGCATTTCATATGGATTCGAAATGCTAGAGATCCATGTACTTAGATTTAGGCGCACGTTAAAGAATACCACGGAGTCGAAATCTCCAGTGGCCTTTACTACAGCGTGCATCATAATCATGTCGTGTTTTTAGCATGTAGCCCCTCCCCCCTCCCTCAAATTATTAATGAAAAACCAGCGGGTAATGAAATCAAGGGAGGTATAGGAAACGTTAATTGACCTTTTTTTTTAAGTGCATTGCAGTAAGTGTGACATAAATGTGAAGCAAGTAAACTGAACAGAAAGACAGCTTGTCGCCGGCAGGGACCAAACCTGCAACCTTCGGATAACGCGCCCGATGCTGTGCTGAGCAAAGGCGGTGGTCGTCTTCTCGTCCACATTATCGTGTACTGATACGTACGCAAACCTGGGAGTGTTAGCGCCGCTCGTAGCCACGATGGCGAGGGTTTAACTCTTTTTCTTCCAGCTCGCTCACGCAGCACGTGATCTTTTAGCGAGCGGACAGCTGACCAATAAGCCCTCGCTTACTTCCTGCAGAAGACATCAAGTCTGCCGGAAAGAATGCATGAAAGAAAGGGGTTAATTTTCAGGGCTCGTTTATTTGTTTGACACAGCCTTAACAAAAATCAGCAGATCATGAAACCAAGGAAGGTATAAGGAAAGTTAATTGTGCTGTTTATTTAAGTATATTGTTGTAATCGTTATGCAGATGTGAAGAAAGCAAAGTGGACTAAAAGGCAACTTGTCGCCAGCAGAGACCGAACCTCCAACCGCCGCAGTAGCTCAATTGGTAGAGTATTGGGCGCATTATCCGAAGGTTGCGGGTTCGGTCTCTCCCAGTGGCAAGTTGTCATATCTATCTATCTATCTATCTATCTATCTATCTATCTATCTATCTATCTATCTATCTATCTATCTATCTATCTATCTATCTATCTATCTATCTATCTATCTATCTATCTATCTATCTATCTATCTAATTAACCTAAGAGAGGCAGCAACTTAAGCTATATATAACTCAGGCCCGTAGCCAGGAATTTTTGTCGGGGGGGGGGGGGGGGGGGGCACTTGTTGAAGGCCTTGAAAAACCCCTATTTTCATTATTTATTTTCGGTAAAACACCCCCCCCCCCCCCCCCCTGGCTACGGGCCTGATATAACTTGTATCTATTCATCGTAGAAAAGTTTAAGAGAGCAGCCTGCGTTTTTTCTTGTGTTGTGTCAGTGTTCAGTCAAAGCAAAATTTATGCGCTTTAAAGAGGCCCCGGTGCCCAAATTAAGCGTGTTGCTTCTCACCGCTTCTTCTGAAACTGTGGAATGCACCGATATCGTTGCGGAAGTGTCAACACCGAAAACAAAGCCGTTATAATTTTATTTCAACGCAGAAACCGCTGTGATTTCGGGCTACAGCAACGCACGACGGCTATTTTTGTGATCAGAAGTGACGTTTTATCAAGCAGCTGCACTGACGACGAAGGTCGGGTATTGTGATTGGCTTTACAAGACAAGTCGCGCCTAGTATTCATTTGTCCCAGCTAGGCCACACTAATTGTGCGCTAAAAATAACGAAAGCGTTTTTATACTTCCTCAGATATCAAAGAATTTGTTTCTTAAGTTCAAATTTTCAAAACAAGCGACGCTAGCTGCGCTGCGCAACGGCCACCACATGTCGAGACTTCCGGTACGTATCTATAGAAGGGGCGCTGTGATTGGAACAGGCCATCGGCGCCAGTGGGAGAGCAAAATTGTCGAGCGTTTTTCTTGTCGTCAAATGGGGTTTTGAAGTTTGATGCCTAATAACTTCCGTTCGTGCTCGCCGATTTTGATCATTAGATAAGAGTTCATCTTAGTATTCAACACCACACACTCCAGTCCTGCAGAAGGCAGATGAAAAAATGTTGCAGGGCCCCTTTAAACACGTGCACTGCGTAACATAACAGTCAAACTACTTCATGACGTAAGTTTGCGATGTCTCGTTTATCCAATGATGTTATAGTGGCGTTAAGCTACTTTAAAGGTAAGATAAATCTGGATTTTCCAAGACTGACAGAAAAATTAAACTTTTTTTCAGTATCATATCAAGGAATAGATCACACCATCTAAACGACGGCTATAATTGTGCTGTGTCCGTGTTCGGTTGGATAACACACGACATCTTCGTTGTGTCACGTCGTCATAGCCGGAAGACATGCAAATTAGGGTTAGAAGAGAATGCGCCGGGTAATTAGCGCTTCCTGACTTGCAGTGCAGTGACGGAGCCGAAAATTACGCAAGTGTGCCTACATAAAAAATGAACTTGCGACGCCTGAGTGAATTCTATACGAATCATATTAGGCACTGCGCTCCACGTTCCCTGGCATATAGTTTACTGTACCACACACTCTTAGAAACCTGTATTAGGTGAGCAAACGTATTTAATAAATTTAATGTCTATGTAATTCACATTCAATTCAGCTTAATTAACCTTTAATTTTATTTAGGCCACCTTAATTCACGTTTGACTCACACTATTCGCGTAATGGTCACTTCTAATAGCGTGGAATACAGCTGCCGCGTTAATGCGATTTAGTCTACGTTTCATGGTCCTTTAATTAATTTTATTGCTCACGCGGAGAATGGATATGCGAGGCACATATAAATTTCAGTAGCATTTGTGTTATCAACGCCGGACGTGGGATATTTTTTTTATCTATTCATAATTCATGTAGGGCTTTCGCCTTAATAACCTTGATTCATAGGCCACATTGTATAGTGGAAAGGCTGACAATGATTCGGTCTCTCTTAAGTGGCGCTCCCTTCATCTGAACGAGTCAACGCATATATTCATTATTACAGTGCATGGCAATGCCAAAATGGAGGATTTACATACAGCTAGTAGCGTGTCGAGAGGCCGTATTGTTGAAGCTAAGCTTGTTATGACTCACAGATTTCAATGGCAGTACCGTACGCGAAAAGCCCAGAGCCGTCGAGCGTACAGAAATGCGGCCCTGGAAGAAACGCCGGTCACATGAGTGTTACTATGTGCCATTTTCCAATAGTTCATGCCCTTTCGATCATGAACTTCTCGACAACGAGCTGTTTCTGCCATGGCAATCTGATCTTTTGTCGAGGTGACTTGTCATTTTACGTTGCCACATTTCATTGTTGGCTGTAGCAACTGATGTGGTACGCTGCGAAGCATGTGAATGAAAGTACAATTCCGGGCATGGGAGCATTGCAAAATGCGAGAGAAAAAAATTGTAAGTAAATAAATAAATAAATAAATAAATAAATAAATAAGTCAGGCACGCGCACACCAGGCTTCACTTGCCCCCCATTTTCCAAATAGAGCAAAGGCTCCTGATTTTTTTTTCCTTTCATGCCCCAAATATTACAATATGCTCAGTGCGCATAACAGGACTAATCATCGAAGCTTTGCTATTGACACTAGCAATACAGATAGCACCGTAATAACTGAAACGGGTCTGCATTCACGAATGCGCCATCAAAATGTTTTCGTATATGCACGCCGTTCTTCATTTTATTCGTGTTATAGCCAGACAAGATAGGGGGGGCGGCGCGTATACCCCTTGGCACCACGGGAGATTTTCAGACTTGGTGCATTCGAATTTAAAGTGAACTTGAAATCATACATGGGTTCCAGTGAATTTAACCAACTCTAGTTTAGTCGATCTCATACATGACGTTATTAGTAGGTTCTTATTACAGTTTAGCTACATTTTTGGGATGGTGACGTCTTGGCTACTGGGCTACTTTTTCGCTACCTTCTTGCTCTCTCGATTGCAACCGAAATATGAATATCTTGTAACGTCGCAGCCACTGAGTGTATATATGCGACTATACTGTATATATGTGTAAATCACCCACGTTCGTTCTGTAGTGATTTAATGCTCATAGCCGCAATAACTTTTCCCTTAACCTGTTTGAGGCTTGAACACTGCACGTGCGGGGAACAAGCAGCTTCGTTCCATCAGAAGTTAGATAATTAATCATGCCTAATTAAAAAATTAAGCATAATACAAGAAATAGTGTGACTTATGCAAGACGATGGTAAGCAACAGGCATTTGGTCGCATCGTCATAGAGTGCGTCAGTATATTTTTTAACCCTGGCTAAAGATAACTGGGGCATCCTGCATATCTCCTGTGTCAAAACATTGCGAACAGCGTGTCTCCAGCTCCTAAAATTGAATCTAGAGCTTGCGTTACACAAAAAAACAGACTTTTGGACACATGGCTAGGGCTCGGGGGAAAGCTGGTGCATGGGTCATCATTTTCCAAACCAACTATTGCTGAACTGGACATTAAAACGTAATTAGAAGACAACAGGACAATCAAAAGCGCTCAGTATCCATGATGCTGTACAATAGTCGGCATTAGAAATCGTATATCCGACAAACTGTGTGATATTTCTTAGAATTAGGCACGGACGGCGACTAGAAAAAATAACTGATGTGTCGTCGTCATCACACAAGGAAACGATCGGGAAAGTTAGTACATTTTATCCTCGAAACCCGTAAATACGATTTTTAGCACGTTAATTTAGTGCACATTTTTATTGTCGCCACAAGGCTAGTACTTCCGGGAAACTTAATACATTTTGGGCTCGAAACCCGGAAATGCGATTTTTAGCACGCTAATTTAGTGCACATTTTTATTGTCACCACAAGGCTTGTACTTCCAGACCTTTCAAGAAAAGTCACGCAAGACGCGTGGACAGAGTGCCATTTCTGAAACAGCGCAGAAGCTTCGTTATTCTGCACGAAATTATTGCTAAAGTCAACAACTGCTGCTTGAATCTCAGCAGTTTTTTTTTATTTTGAAGGGTTCTTACGGTGCTTATTAACATATCCACCAAAAGGCTCTAGCATTTAATCATTTCAATAACAACGTCGCAGTAGTTTTCGCATACGCGTGGCTACATTTGACTACTTTCACAGCCCTTGGCTCCAGTTGCCTATTTTTCGCAGTTATTTTTTTGTTTTCTTGGTCTGGTGACGCTGCCGTCGACCCAGTGTGAAGATGTTCTCCGTGAATTCTCTGCAAGTGGCCTCTCCGTTACCTCAACTGCTTTACATTTCACTGCGCGGCATAGAGACTACTTTTGCAATGTTTTCTGCTGTTATTAATCTTAATGACGCCGAAAAGCTAGTAAGCAGTTTAAGACTCTCTTCATCCTCTAGATATGGCTTAATTAATTCTAAAATTAAAAAGAAACATGAGCTCCTATGTATGTATCATACTGACTAAACAATTTCAACGGTCAATAGGAGATGGTTTTGTCCCTGACATTTCGAAGTTATAGGGAAGGTGATTCTACTACATGAGACAGGTAACACGCATTCTCCAGTTAATTATCAGCCCATTTCATTCACTACCATTTCATGCGAACTATTTGAACTTATTTTGTTTTGACATCTGGTCGATACTCTAGGCTCAAGCGACCTTTTTTTCCGCACGGTGTTCGTAAAGACCACAGCTACACTGTTCATCAGGTCCTGCTTAAAGTGATATAGTCAGGAAACAGGATATTTTTCGTCAGGTTTTCTGTATATAGCCAGCATTTAACCAAGACCTGATTAAGATTGTATGAAACTCAACTCATTATGTTGATCCGCGAGAAGGATGTAATTCTTGATGATAGTCATTTGGCAGACTCAATCTTTTAGGACTTTTCAAGGGACAACGTATGCCTTAAGCTGCTTCCTAACTGTGATTCGAAACTTCTCACCTATTTTGAGTTGTTTGTGCAAAACCGTTCACTATTTGTAATTTTCTAACGACGTGAACTCCTGCTGTCCGTTCCGGCATGCCACAAGGTTCTGTGCTTGACCCGCTACTCTTGCTTATATACATTAACAACTTGGCTAACCGCACTTTATCTCGGAATACACCGATTCGCGGATTACAATGTACCTACTGGCTGATAACATTTACGGTAGACAGTTTAGTTTGAACCTGGCCGTCAATGCAAGTTCACGTATATCCCGCGGGAAAATGCTCATTCGTTTAAAGGTCGCCGCTGTGTCCAACGCAAACTTTCCCTACTGCTTAATTTCGATAATAAAATTATTATTAAAATTAAGCTGCGATACCGAAGAATGCAGTTCTGTATTCAAGAAATCGTATATTTTAGCTTCTAATAACTTGCCTTTTTGAAATAAACATTGATGGCAGGGTAATGAATAAATGTATTGGTAGTCGAGCCCTTTTATGCGAAAATGAAGGGTTTTGTTCTCTAACGGCTCATCTCACAACATCTCTGTACTTTTCTCCTGAGGTCAGATTGACGTAGTGTGACACCCAGCGCAAAGAATTCATTCCAGAGTTGTCTTGCGGGCTTCGTTGCTCCAAGATTTCACACACGAGTACAGTAATAAAACACTGCAGGAAGAATGAATCCAAGCGCAACGTTAAGCCTTATGTACGATCCCTGTCAACGCGTCACCACGCGCAATGCCACAATTCCTTGTCCTAAAAATAGACATTGTTATTTAAATAGAGCGAAGAGCAAGAACAAGAAGAACGCAAACAACAGAGCGTCCCGACCCTTATCACCTTTGTAAAAACATTGTACGCAAGAACGAAGACCCAAAAGAGAGGTATTGTTGATGCAAAAAACTGGACCATGCATTGGATTGGCGTGTTACATAGTTGCGTCCAGGACTGTTCCAGGAAAGGCTGTTGTGAAAACAGCATAGTGAGGTATGGCAGATGATGCACAGTAATGTCACATTTAACGCGAATGCAGTTTCTTCTGTGGGGAGGGCCAAAGTTATTTGATTGGGCTTCTGCGTTGTATACCTGCTGAATGAGTCTCTCATCAGAACCATTCGATTTCTGTTCGGTGCAGCCCGTACTTCTGAAAGGTTTAGCTACTATAGTATAAACGTGTCTTTTTCGGTATTTTAAGCCTAACGACTATGCGCTTCCTCACCCAACCTGACGGCGCTTATCTCATAAACGGGAGCTTTCTTTGCATTTGTCTAAAAATAAAATTAAATGGACTCTGTTGCAGAATGGAAACGGGGCCTCACAAAGATAACCAAGCGATTATAAGTTGAATAAGCTGTCGACAACTGTGCATTGGGGAAGTCGGAGGCCAAATGGCATGATCAATGGACCCCTATCATTTTATGAGGCAGCGTTTCCTCTCTTCGCCATCGCTCCGCAATGCCGCTGAGTGTATAACGTTGACCATGCATAAGGAGCCCCTAGAAACGAAAGAATGATGAAACTCGCGAGGAGCAATATCGTTCATCGCTTAAGTCCTAATAGCAACTTCAGTGCTATTTGCTATTAGTGCCGCTGAGGATTTTTACTCTCACCGTACCCGCAGTGTTAAATTAGCACGCGCACCTTGAGCACGTAGAACCTATATAATGTTTGCTGATCACCGTTGTTTAAAATTTGCCGCCGAAGTAATATATTATGAACTGGCACTGTTTAATGTATCTTAGCGGCGTGCTCTGTGTACGTCGTGAAATTTCACCGGATGACAAAATTTATTTTCCTTCAAATTGTGCAAGTGGTTTTAAGGGGGAGATGCGGGTCGAAAAACGCGAGTTTTCTAAAAAATTATCGATTTTTTGTTTTCACCTGTTTTGTTAAGATTAGTACCTTTACTGTTCTGAAAAAAAAAATCTATGTCGAGACTCAACTGGAAATGGTTTAAAATTGCGTCTAAAGAGCACAAGGTGGCTGTCAAAAGGCCGAAAGTGTGTCATCTTCGAGCACCTTGCCGCTGATAATGCGCCGCTGCTCGCCATTGTCGACCGCATGGGGCGAAGAGCCGAGCCTCACTCTTCAAATAACGACGGTTTCCCGCGCTGGTGCAGCGCAATAAATAATAAATTTCGAGCGCCGCGACTGGCTTTTAAATCACGTGGCACGGATCGGGGGGCCGCCATTGGCCGCTGCGCGCCTGTGTGTGCTGTGAAGTCTACATGCAGGATCCGTGTCTCGTCGAGCAGCGCAGTTGAACAACGATTTTCTCGAGTGAGCTTATCCGTTATGGATGAAGAAAACCGTGGTAAGCGCGGTCACCGGCCTGTGAAGTTTCACTCGGCGCACAAATTTCGAGGACGCCGGCGCAAATCAAAGCCAAACACTCAAACCACGAAAAGATCGTCTGCTGCCGCAAGGTGTAGTGGCAGTGACGCCGATGCGTCCGACGAGTTTGCCGTGGCATTCGAATATGTGAGTGCCTCCCGGAAAAAGATCGGACTCTTCGAAGACGAAGAAAAATCACAGGACGACGAGTCTTCGTTGATCCGAAGAGCCGCGAGGGCCAAACCTATGGTGCTGGCGCATTTTAATGGCAGTGGCCTCTACAAGGAGGATTGTTCTTTCTTGTGTATAAATTTCATCGCACTTAATGAAATCTTTGATAAATAAACCTGCCATTTTGACTTTAAAACTCATTTTTCTCAAAACACAAATTTTGTAATTTTTTTTTCAATGTGCCCCTCCTTTTTCGGGTACTTCTGGTGCTCAGATCTGCATGAAATTTTGCCCAAACATTTTCCAATGTATGATAAATACAATTATCTTGTTTAACTTTCAATATTCTTATTATATAATTAAAAACATTATGTAAACTTTTACTCGGGTAGGAGAAATATGAACTTCCCACGTAAAAATTTTTCATGTCTAGTACATATTTTGTATGGACTTCCTAGTTAGTTATTTGCATTCTACACTTTATTTGAAACATTATGAACTATCTATGGTAAAAAATTATTGAAGTTTAGTTATGAAAAGAGGGGGGGCCAAAAAAGCTTAAGTTTTTCATTTTGTCATGTTGCAAAACTAAAAGTATGCAACTTGCAAGAAATCTAATTATATATTTGAAATCAGCATAAAAAGTTCTATAAGCAGCTCAAGTTTCATTGCTCTAGGGCGAATATTAAAAAAAAAGTGTCTTCGAGTAGCATCTCCCCTTAACGTGTCACGTCATGATCCGTATAAATAGCTGATTGACCATACAAGGATATCACTGTTATTTTCAACTCCTATACTATTCAGATATCTGTATTCTGTTGAACTTTTTGAAAAGAATGGGAATGATATGGAGGGCGTTGTGCGGCTCAAAAAATTAGACGCTTGCATTAGCCATCTTGTGACTTCTCAAGTACTGTTCAATACACATGTGCTCTTAGAACACATTCATCTTCTTTTCCTTGCATAGGTTCATATTCTTTGCAAACGGCATACAATTGAGCTGCTCAGCAAAGAAAAATTCATAAAAATTTACAGAAAATTTACCATAAAAATTTGCGTTAATTTCTCGGCCCGTCACAACCAATTGGGTCCCCGACTAGGTACTCCACCTGGTATTGTAAGAGAGCTGAGCCACCAGGGGCTGATTTCCCTAGCAACCTCTCTGTACATAATAGTTTCACAAATGTTTACTACCACCACCACAACCTAAACGATATCGCCAACATCAATATCTTACGGGATTTCTACCATGAAAAAAGCAACGCAGATTCTCGAATACTGCCGAAGATGAACTGCGTGTGTATCGAAGGAAAACATTCAAATTTTGTGATTTAATATTTTTTTACCTGGCTTTCAACAAACAATTGCCTCCCTAAGACAAAACTCATACACGAACATTGCGATGTATCTTTTCTATAGAGTAGCGTCCGGAGATCTCCTTAGCGAATGTTCTTATTGACTATAAAATATCCGATTCACCGATTCTTCCGGAAAGCTTCATGAAGTCTTTTTCCTCTTTTGTGTTAAGCTATTCCTGAGAATACAATGCAGAGTGACTGGAAGGGAACAGGAAACAATATACATCCTCCCTCTTGCCCCACTATGACCTTGACTACTCTATGAAGCGCAAACGAGGCAATGCAAGGTATAATGTAAATAAAAAAATACGATGCTGAATGGGCTGTGGTTTGTTTCACACCGCTGAAAGACGCCTCTGCGTCGCATAAACGTTCCATCGTTTGTATAAATCTGTCGCTCAATATACGCCAAGGTTTTCTACGGTTGCCATGGTCTTCACATTGTGACATCCGCAGGTTCCGACAGTTTCATATGACGCGCCTCGCGAAAGGCTCTTAAAAGCTTGAAATGTGCGTCCTTGGGAATGCGGAACGCAAGCAGAGCTCCACAGCATTCGACAATCTACGAGCTGCACCCACAGCTACCGGTGAACGAAGTAAAGCAGACGCGCTACCACTCAACGGTAGCTTGTCACCACCACGCCAATTAGAACAGATTCTTTTGTAATCGCCTCGCTAAAAGCACAGCTCCGATTACGGCATTTTGCGAGATAGTCGTATATCAGCAAACACCGGTGAAAGTCTTGCAGGCTAGCAGGTTGCCTTCGTCACCAGCGGACCGTGAGAGCCTACCGAAGCACTCACTGACACCCCCCCCCCCCGCCTTCCTCGTCCAAACATACACTTCAAGCGAAAAAAAAACAAAACAAAAAAACAGAACACAAGCCGAGCGTCGCTTTTTCGCTTATGCCTCCCATGTACACACCTCGCGATTTAGATCTCTATGCCCCATTGGTTGAGAAGCGAGTGCCGGGCTCGCTCTCGATTGGACGAAGCGTGCTCGTCTCTTTGCCTCACACGTTTTTCCTTCTTTTCACTAACCCTCATGGCACCCTTGTGTATGTATACTTGTTCATGTAGCCGGAGGACGGTAATCGCACAGCCCGGTCAACCTCGGAGTGCCGGGAAATCACGTTTGCCTCAACTCACGCGGGCGGAAAAAAAAGGCAGAGAACGTCGTCGTTCGGGGCGCTTGCTTGCCCGGGTACACCGTATACCTTGCTGTCAACGTTTTTTGGTTCTCTTCTTTTATTTTTAATCGGACGCGCTTGTTTTCTTGAACGGTACAGTTTGTTGGGCGAGGCGTAGAAGTTGTCCTTTATCCACTGTGGAGGCTTCTCCGACGTTCATGAATCAGGTAGAGAGAGAAAGAGAGAGAGCGAATCTAACAAGCCTCTCCCATCTCATTCTTTTCGTTCGCTAGTGCTACCTCGGTGCTCAGAATACTGTATGAGACGAGAATCTTCACTCCACCCGAAGAAGTAGATTCATGCGATTTTGCTCAATGAAATAAAGTCCACAGAAACAACAGTGCGCGAGCGAGCGAACATAGAGTGCTGTACGGTCGCTAGTGCATGCTACATTCAAGCTCGCTCTTTATCTGCTACAGTCGTGAGCAAAAATACGTTCCTGCCCACGGCAACGGTGTAGATGGTATCTTTGAAACATAACGAATGATCGGCTTAAACGCGAAGAAAAAAAAGAAAGAAAATTACACCGAGATATGCTCGGCGATTTCATTAGACGCGCCATTTTTTTGTTCTGCTTTGCAAATTAGAAGCACCGTTGACGTTCGTGCACTACTGGTGGACGATTCATTCGACGTCAACCACTGGCCGACGCGGCCAGGAGTCCATGTCTTGTAGAACGTTGGCAGCCGCATCACCGTATATCTCACTTCCACTGACACGCGATCGCTTTTCTGAGTTCGGTTATAAATTGTCCGGATTCGAGAGGAAGAAATATATCGTGAGTCGATCCAAAAGAAAAACTTGCACGAATGCAACAAGACAAAAGATCTATATAAACTTTGCATTTACCGACAGCCGGTGAAGTGAACCCCAAGGAAAGTTTGGCAATAGTTCAGTCAACTCAGGAAATAGATCAGCGCCAGCTTTCTACGTTCAAGCACAGATTGCGGATCTTGAGCATTCGTGTAAATACTCGTTGTCAGATGGATGTCTTTACCAAGGATGCGTTAAGGGACATGTTGTGTCTGGCCCAAAATAAACAAGAACAGAAGCAGAAAGAGCGTCATTAAAGCTGGTAATCATATATTCCATCTTAAGGTCAATGAAAGAAAGCGGGACGTCCGGCGCTCTGTCTTAATTTCATGTGCACTCGCATAATCTGGCGTCAGCAGGGTGTCGATAAACTGTTATAACTCTTGTGGAGCTAAGTCAGATATATCATAG